>PVLD010017361.1:0-42144 GCA_004027595.1 Dinomys branickii | reverse complement strand
TAATAAATTGAGAAGTGATATACTACAAAGTAATACAGTTACGTCAGATTTTTATAATTAGATTATAATTGTATAATTATAAGCATTGAATGGAAGCTTAAAACTGTGATATAGGGGCTGGGGATATAGCTCAGTGGAATAATCGCCTGCCTGGCAAGTGCAAGGTCCTGAGTTCAATCCCCAGTACTGCAAAAAAAAAAAAAAAAAAAAAAAAAAAACTGATATATTTTGCCTTGCTACATGATTTTCTTCCTAGAAGCATCCCATTGGATACATTCAAAGTCATGAACAATGCGTATATCTGAAGGATAACTAAAATTATGTCTACAATTTAATTTTGATTTATTTATCATATGAATTTGCTTTACTTTTAGTGTACCGGAACAGTCAAATGGAATCCCAGTTTCTCGGACATACTATTTGTGAAGAGAGCTTGAGGGAGGTACGTTAAAAATATTTTTTATTTCTAATGGACTAATTTTCTTGTTTTAAAAAAACATTTTTTTAAAAAGTGGGCCTGTTGGGCCAGAGGTATAGCTCAGCAGCACAAGTGGCTGCCTGGCAAATAAATGCAAGGTCCTGAGTTTGATCCCCAGTACCAAAAAAAAAAAAGTGGGCATGGAGGATTACAAATTTGAGCCCGGCCTGAGCAATTTAGTGACTTAAACCCTGTCTCAAAATAAAAGTGAAGATAAGTGTAATGGCACTTGTAATTCTCATCACTCAGGAGGCTGAGGCAAGAGGATTGCTGCAAGTTCTTTGCTGGCCTGAAATACACAGTGAGACCCTGTGTCAAAAAACAACAAGTAAAATAAAATAAATTTAAAATGTAAGAGAATGTAGCTCCAAGGCCCTGGTTTCAATCTCCAGTACCACACATGAAAGAAAATTTTCTTGTTTCTTTGGGGTTTTTTTGTTTTTCAAGATAGGGTCTTGCTATGTAGTTCAGGCTGGCCTTGAACTCACTGTGCAGCCCCAGCTATTCTCGAACTATTTGTGATCCTCCTGCTTAAACCTGTCTGCCAAGTGTTGGGATTACAGGTATACACTACTGTGTACAGCCAAAAAGGGTTTTTTTGGTACAGGAAATGAAACTCAAGTGCTTGCACTTGCCAAGTGGGTGCTGTGCCGCTGAGCTATCTCCCCTGCCCCTAAAAAGTTTTAAAATGATGAAATATTCAAGTATACAGATTAGTTTTCTTTGTTAAGGACTCAACAATTATATGAAGTAAAATTTTAATCCATTTTCTGTTGCTATAACCTAATACCACAGACTAGATAATTTATAGAAAATATAAGTTTACCAAAAAAATACAGGGTTTTTTTTTTATGGTTCTGGAAGCTGAGAAGTCCCACAGCATGGCACTGGCATCAGCTCAGCTTCTGGTGGGGCCTTTTTGCTGGGGGAGAGTCTTCAGCAACACAGGTTATCATATAGTAAGATAGAGCAGGCTTGTTAATATGGGTCTCTTCAGAAGCCACTAATGCAGTCATAGGGACCCCCTCTGATGACCTCGTCTAACCCTAATTATCTCCCAAAGACTTTGAAGATTAAGTTTCAGCATGAGTTTTTGAGAGGGCAAACACCCAGACTATATGAAGTAGAAATGAAGATTAAAGCCAGGTATGGTGGTGCATACCTGTAATGCCAGCACTCAGGATGCTGAGGCAGGGAGATGACCATGAGTTTGAGGCTATACTGGGCTACATAGTGAGTTCAAGCATGGACTCACTCAAGGCCAGCCTGGACTACAGCGAGATCTTGTCTTAAAAAAAAATGAAAAAAAAAAAAAAAGAAATGAAGATTAAAAGCCATATATTTTGGCTCTTGTAAACTCTATTAAATACCCTTAAAAAATAATCTTAAATAAAATCTACTCATGTATAGTTTGCTTATACTCAATGATCATACAAGCTTTGTTTTTCTTCTCAGAAACTCAAGGGTGGGAAAATAACAGTAAGAGAGTTCTTCATACTTCTTCAGGTCCACATTTTGATACAGAAACCTCGGCAGAGCAGTCTCCCAGACAAAGTAAGTGCAATTTCTTGGCAAATAATTACCTGAATTAAAATATATTGTACTATCCTACTTTTTTTGTTTGTTTGTTATTTGAGGCAGAGCCTCACAATGAAGCTTAGGCTGGCCTTGAACTCAGTGTTTAGGCCACGCTAGCCTCAAACTCATGGAGATCTTCCTGCCTCAGCATTTTGAGTACTGGGATTAGAGGCTTATTCCATCATGCCCAGCTGTATTCTTCTACTAAACTGGATCAAACAACCATCTATTGGACCACAAAAAACAAGGAAGTGATTTTCTTATTTTGCTGCAAATTTGAGGCCAGCTATACAGTGAGACCCTCTCAAAAAAAAAAAAAAAAATCAAAGCTAAAGAATGTATAAGAAAAAAACCCAAATGTATAAAAAATACATTTGTGGTTAATATAAAATATTTTTTAAGATCCTGGGTTTTGATAAGGTAAAATTTTAATTTTTCTTATTTCTTACAAGCTGTTTTAATACATTTTTCTCATTGTAAAAATAACATGCTAAGCTAGGTGTGGTGGTGCACACTTGTAATTCCACCACCCAGGAGGTTAAGGCAACAGGATTGTGAGTTTGAGGCCAGCCTAGGCCACATAGCAAAATCCTGTCTCTAAAAACAAAATGAAAAATAAAAGTAACATGCCTTTCTTTCATTATAGGCATGGTGGAACGTACCTATAATCCCAGTACTCAAAAGTCTGAGGCAGGAAGATCTCCATGAGTTTGAGGCTAGCCTGGGCTACAGAGTGAGTTCAAGGCCAGCCTGAGCCTCATAGTGAGACCCCGTCTCAAATAACAAACAAAAAAGTAGGATAGTACAATATACAGAAAGTTTATATAAAGGTTTTGATAAACATTTTTTAAACCAAAAACAGCTAGGTGTGATGGTGCATAGCTGTAACTCTAGCACTCAGGAGGCTGAGGCAGGAGGATTGCTGTGAGTTTGAGGCCAGCCTTGGCTACATAGTGAGTAAAAGTCCAGTGAGACCTATAAGACATAGTGAGACATGTCTCAAAAAAAAAAATCAAAACCAAAAATATTAAAAACATAAGATCATAGAATATTTGAATAACACAATCAACAAACTCCATCTAAAAGATTAATTGAAAAACACACCACAGTCAGCTGTAATGAAATGTGTCTCCAGCGCTGAAGGAAGATGAGGCAGTAGGGTTGCAAGCTCCAATTCTGCCTGGGCAACTTAGTGAGACCCTATATCAAAAATTACCAGATTGCATCTGGTAATCTGAGCAACTTCGTTGAAGATAACAATATGTAATATAACAAGCACTATTAATCTCTGTCATTTAGTTTGAAACCCTGTATCATTTTTAATGTCCTTGCTTTGTGTTGTTTGTATTTTGCTATTGTTCTTTTTTGTTTGTACTGTTTTCTTTAAAATTAAGAAAAGAAAAGGTTGAGTAGGGGTATACTAGGGATATAGCTCAGTGCTCCCTGGGTTCAATCCTCAGTTAAAAAAAAAAAAAAGAAAGAAATGAAGACAACCCACAAATGGGAGAAAATATTCTCAAGTCATCTTTTTTAAAGAGGCTTTTGTCCAGAATATATAAAATATTCTTACAATTCAATATAAATATAACCCAATTTAAAAATGGTCAAAGCAAAAAAAAAAAAAAAAGACAGACATGGTGGCATATGCCTATTATCCCAGTAGTCAGGAGCTGAGGCAGGAGGATCGTTGCAAGTTCCACACCAGCCTGGGCTACAAAGTGAGCTGAAGGCCAGCCTGAACTGCATAGCGAGACCCTGTCTCAAAAAGACAAAAATAAATAAATAAATGGTCAAAGAACTTGAATATACTTCTACAAAAACATGCACAAATGATCAGTAAGCACATGAAATACTCAGCACCATTAGCTGTTAGGAAATGCAAATGAAACCATAGTGAGTTCCTACTGGTGTACTTATAATTAAAAAAGACGGGAAATTAACCTTGGCATGGTGGTGCACACCTGTAATCCCAGCACTTGGGAATGTGAGGCAGGAGGATCGCTGTAAGGCCAGCCAAAGAAAAGAAAAATCCTGGGGTTGTAGCTGAGTGGTGGAATCCGTGAAGCCATGGGTTCAGTCCCTATGACAACAACAGCAACAATTAGGGGAGGGAAAAGAAAGTGCAGGCCAGGCATGATGGTTGCATATCTGTAGTCCTAGCACTCAGGAACCTGAGGCAGGAGGATTGCCAAGAGTTCAAGGCCAGTGTGGGCTACATAGTGAATTCAAGTCCAGCCTGAACTACACAGCAAGACCCTGTCTCAAAAACAATAAAAAATAACAACAACAAAAACCACAAGTTCCTGCAAGGATGTAGAGAAAGTGGTACCTTTATAATCTATTCCTAGGTATATACTTGAGAAATAAATCCATGTGAGTTTGAGGCCAGCCTGGAATATATATTGAGTTCAAGTCCAGCCTGTGTCTGTCTCAAAAACAAAAACAAAAAGAAATAGGGAAGAGAAAGGAACCTTGGTGTGCCTCCATGGGCTACACCTTTTGTAGGAGAATCAGGGAAGGTACCAGGGGAACGTGAACAGCAGAGGAGAGAACAGAGGAAGGATAAGAGTACAGAAGTTTTAGGCAGGTTAGAGGAAGGAGAAGATGCCTCAAATGTTGATCCTTGAAGATCTGGTGCTATGAATCTTTCTCTTTTGTCCTGGCGAACCTTTTGGACCTTTCATGATAACAAACAGCCCACGGTGGCATGTGTGCCATAGACTCACCACCGCTGTTAGGCCTTGCAGAGATCAGGTAAGTAGTGATAGGGAAAAAGATCGGGGAACAAACCCAAGGTAGAAAGGGCATTCATGCTACCTCCAGAAAGATGTTGAAAATCCCAAATTAGAGAAAGACCAAAAGAGATAGAGTGTATAGGCCGTGGGAAATGAGTTTCATAGCTGTGGGCATCTGTTTCAGAACTTGGATGTCTGTGAGTCTCATTTATGGTATGGGAATTGGAGAACATGTTCTTGAGGTATGGGGAAATGTGTGTCAGCTCTTAAAGAAACTGTATGCAGTCTACAGTTGCAGGAGCTCTTCTGGCAATACTGGCAGAGGTGTTCTCATGGTGGCCTGTGACTCCCTGTGTGCTCATGGAGTAGTTCACGCCAAAGCACTGTTCCTCACATCCCTAGTAAGGCTGAAGAATGACTCTAGGTGCTCTCGTCAGGCCTAACATATTCAGGTGCTGGCTGTGTGTAAGTTTGGTGTTGAATCAAAATACATAAATCAGAAGAGCACAACTTCTACAACTTGGTCCTGAGGTTAAGGTGCAACAAGTTAATACACATACTACATACAGCAATAATTGCATTCAACATATGCCATGATGCATGCGTCCAGTATCCATTGGCACTCCTGGCACATCTTTGGAAACCTGATTATGTCCCTTAGTGATTGTGAACATTCATGAATGAAACTGCCCTTTGGGAGAAAAAGTATTATAGAAAACTTTCAACATGTATGGAAATAGAGAATAATTTCACAAACGCACATGTATCTGACACTCAACTTCAGAAGTTACTAACTCTACTCCTGTCCTTCCTCTGTGCTCTCCTCTGCTGCTCACACTCTCCTAGTGCTCTTTCTGATTCTCCTACGGAGTGCAGCTCATTGGTGGCCAGTTTTCATGTATTCTCGGCCATTTTTCTGAGATTTGTCTATTCGTTATAATTGTTCATTTTTAAAAATTGGGTCTTTTATTTTGTGGGGTCTAATTTCTTTCTTCCTTCCTTCCTTCCTTCCTTCCTTCTTTTTTCTTTTTCTTTTTCTTTATTTTTTTAGTTCTTTATATATATTAGTTCTCTAAAACATAGCTGGCAAAAATTTGTTCTCATTCTGTAGATTGTCTCTTCACTCTGTTGGTTGTTTCTTTTGCTGTATAAAAGCTTTTTAATTTGATATGATCCCATTTGTTGATTCTTTTTGTTTTGTTTTTTCTTTTCTTTTAATATATATATATATATATATTTTAAATTTTATTTTTAAGACAAAAGAACCCAGAATAACACAGAAACAATACAGAAAATACCAAATTATAGAGAAGATAGTAGGGAATTGGCACTGGATGCTGTATAACATAATGTTATCTTCGTATTTGTTATAACAAAATCAATAAAGGAAATTACCGAATTACAGAGGAGACAGCAGGGAAGCATCACTGGATGCTGTATTACATAGTGTTGTCTTTGCATTTGTTAACCCAAAAACAATAAAGGAAACACCAAATTATAGAGAAAATAGTAGGGGGCCACCACTGGATACTGTATTACATAATGTCATCCCCACCCCTATCACTCAGTTATATAGATGATGGCTTGTTCAATTACTCCACTTCACCTCTTGTTGTTCTATCACCCTGTCAGTGGTCTTCCCACTGGTAATAGCTGCACTTTTGGTTTATTTACTCTCTCGTGATCTTACTTTGGGAAGAGACTTGGCTGCTTCTAAATGTGCTATATAATATGTGGGTGTACACAAATTACTATGGCAGGAGGTGGAGAAGCACCCTTTGGCAAGCCCTCACAGCCCTCGAGTGTCCGGTTGGGTAGGCAGGGTTACACAGCGAACCTCCAGGCTCTGTCAGCGTGTCCGTGTCTATAGGCTCAGGCGAGTCTTCAGGGCCGTCCCGGGGGCCAGGCAGAGTGCCAGGCACACCCCAGGGGGCTGGGCGGAGCTCTGGGGGGAGGTGGAGCACCTGTCACACCCTGGGGGCCAGTCGGAGCTCCAGGAATGAGCCAGAGCACCTGGCATGCCACAAGGGCCAGGCGGAATAAAATTTATTTAGTTAGTTATTTGTTTCTTTCTAATGGTTTGACCATTACATTTCTAAAGTTCTTAAATGGCCAACAGACCATAGAAAGATACCACTTTAGGCTCCTGCTTGAAACCAACAGCTTCAGAAAACTGCTGGCCTTGATTCAGGGCCAATTGTTTTTCTTTTTCAGTCAGGGTTTCACTATGTAATTCTGGCTGGCCTTGAATTCACTTTGTAGCCCACGTTGGCCTCAAACTCACCATGATCCTTTTGCCTCAGCCTCCAGAGTGCTGGGATTACTTATAACTGCGCACTACCATGCCTGGCCCATTTGTTGATTATTGATGTTATTTCTTGTGTAGTGAGTTTCTGTTCAGAAAGCCCTTCCCTATGCCTATGCTGATACCTATGTCTATGCCTGTGCCTATGCCTATGCCTTCAAAAGTTTCACTTATTTTGTCTTCTAGCAGATTATCTGTTTCTATTTTAACATTTAGATCTTTGATCTACAAGTTCTTTGTATAATTTTTGTTTACTATAATATAGGGAATTGGTCCTAGGCTCTTATACATGTTAGCTAACCACCCTATCATTGAGATACACCCCTCAGCTCTCTTTGTATAACTGTTTAAAACAGGCGCTCTCACTGGGCATGGAAGCGCACACCTGTGATCCCAGCACTTAAGAGGCTGAGGCAGGAGGATCATTGCGAGTTCTAGACCAGCCTGGGCTACAAAGTGAGCTCAAGGCTAGCCTGAACTGCATAGCAAGACCCTGTCTCAAAAAGAAAAAGTAAATAAATAAAACAGGCACTGTCAGATAAGTTTGGTGGTGTATACCGCCTGTATTTCTAGCATTCTTGGAGGCTGAGAGGGAAGGACTGGGAGTTCCAATCCAGCCTGAGTAACTTAATGACTTAGAAGACTCTCAAAGTAAAAAATAAAAAAGGACTAGAGATGGAAATATAACTCAGTGCAAAAGTCCTAGGTTCCATCCCCAGTACTAAAAGGAAAAAAAAAATTAGGTTTAGAAGCTTGAATTTATTCTCCATGGTTTTTTCCTAAAGGGGCCTGTTCTAAGATACTGATTTATTTTTTTCAGTTTACTATAAATACAGCACCTACTCCAGAAGACCTGATGTTGAGACAATATATTTATGGACCCAAGATACAGATTTATAGAGAAGATTGTGAGGTTCTTCACCAAAAGATTGAAGAGTAAGAAAAATTTAAATCTTTCTGTGGTTTGGTTTTGTTGTTATTTTTTATAAGAAAATAGTCTGTGTGGTAAGGTTTTGATTAGAATAGCATTGTCCCTGGAAAAAGTTGATGGCATTAATTGGCAGTGGAAAGAATAGGTGAAAAAAATTTTTGTTTGTAGTCAGACAAACAACACTAACTTTGTGACCTTGAACAAGGTTTTTTATATATGTATGTATGTCTTTTTGAGACAGGGTCTCGCTATGCAGTTCAGGCTGGCCTTGAGCTGACTTTGTAGCCCAGGCTGGTCTCAAACTTGCAATGATCCTCCTGCCTCAGCCTCCCAAGTGCAGGGATTGTAAGCGTGCACCACCACGCCCAGCTTGAGCAAGTTATTTAAGCTTTACTTCAGCCAGGGATATAGCTCAGTGGCATAAGCACATGGCTGGCAAGCCTGAGGTCATGAGTTCGATCCCCGGCACCAAAACAAACAAAAAATCCCTTTACTTTAATATCCTATAAAAGGAAGATAATATGGGGGCTGGGGATATAGCTCAGTGGAATAAGCGCTTGCCTAGCAAGCGCAGGGTCCTGAGTTCGATCCCCAGTACCGCAAAAAAAAAAAAAAAAGGAAGATAATAATACCTATGTACTGTTATGGCTTTGCTATTTGAGTAAATATTATTCTGTAAAAGTATGAGCTACATATGCTGGAGTAAATCTGTAATCTCAGCATTCTGGGTGGATGAGGCAGGAGGATTACAAATTCAAGACCAGTTTGGGCAATTTAATTATATACTAAGATCCTTTCTCAAAATAAAGAAGTAATAATATTAATAAAATTGGCTGGGGATGTAGCTCAGTGCAAAAACCCCGTGTTCAGTCTGCTGCAGTGTCACAAAAAAATACAGTGACATAGCAAATTAAAGAAAGGTGCAACTTTTACTTAAAATCTTGTTACAGCTTCATAGCTGTTATGCTCTGGCAGGCCTTAAAGATACAAACAATGTTTTTATATTAGAACATATGTTAAGATGAAAATTATTTTTGTAAGTTTTTTTTTAAATTTATAGCATTATTATTATTTCTTTAAACTTATAGCATTATTAAACTGCTATTTTTCAAGTGTAACATAATCAGACTTGCCACTCTTCTTGAGTGAATTCCCCTGTTTTTTTATGTAGAAAAACCATGAAAGGTCTTGTCTAGCATGCATAAGGTTCTGGGTTCCATTCCCAATACCACAAAAACAAAACTAGGGGTAATTAAGTTGAAAATGGCCGTAAACCTTAGCTATTTTGTTCTAGCTGACTTTTGATCCCTGTACTAATGAACTTTTATGTATTTAAGATTAAAAGTCTCTGCACTGAACCAAGATAAACTGTTGACTGATGTTAACAGGAACCTGTGGGAAAAAATGAGACACTGCTCTGATGAAGAGGTACTTTCATTTCATTTTCTGAATGAGAATCAGTACAGATATTTTAAACAGTATTTATTGTAAAATAAGTAACTGTTACCTGATAGGCAGCGATTAGTTCTTTTTGTGTGTGGATACCGAAAATTGAACTCAGTACCTCGTACTTACCAGGCAGGCACTGTGCCGCTGAGCTATATCCTCTGCCAGTGATTAGTTCTTTAATTTATTTCTTAGATGCAGTATACTGCCATGGCATTATTTAATCACAAATACTAGTTATTATATAATCTTTTTAAACCTGTGATGATTAAGTATATGAAATATATTTAAAGTTTCTACCTTGTTTGCCCTTCACTTAGTTGTTTTTTGTTTTTGTTTTTATCTTTTTGAGACAGTATCTGGCTTTTAAGTGAAGGCTGGCCTCAATCTCATGGCAGTCCTCCTGCTTCAACCTCCTGAGTGTACTGAGATTATAGCTGTACACTCCTATTTCCAGCTCCTTCACTTAGATTTAAATGAGAAAGATTTACTTTAATTAATTAAATAATAAGCAACCCAATTTATGTGTGCCCTAATATATTAAAAGTGTTTTTTTCAACTGTGTTTGGTGGCACATGCCTATATTCCTAGCACCCTTGAAGGGTGAGGTAGGAGAATCACAAGTTTGAACCCAGCCTGGAGAATTTAGTAATTTAGCCAGACCCTGTCTCAAAAAATAAAAAGGGCTGGGGATATAGCTCAGTGATAAAGTGCCTATGGATTTAATCCCCAGTACTGTGGGGTGGAGGACTCCTGACATCTTTGGTTTTGTTCTTAAACTGTCATATAGATTTAAATTTGCTAATGAGAAGTGTCCTGCTTTAGGCATCAGTGTCTAAAATGAACAAAGCCTGGCATGTGGCAGCTGAACTTTCCTCACACCATTTACATTTCTGATTGGTTTGTTTTAGTTCAGTATACTCTTTAATTCTCTTTATAGCTAAAGGCCTTTGGAATTCACCTTAACAAAATAAAGTCACGTTTTACCAAGATGACTAAAGTCTTCACTCACCGAGGAAAAGTGGCTCTGTACAGCAAGCTGGTACAGTCAGCTCAGGTAATTTGAGACAATTAATAACACAGAAAGTGCTATTGAAATTATTTTATAGTGGTTGTGAAATACGAAAAATATTCCTTAGGAGACATGTGAATAAGACTTAGGTAAAAATTTAACAATTGCTCGTAAAAAGTTCATATAATCAAAATCTTGGCATCTTGAGTAAACTAGAATATAGTACTATTATGGGCTTTACGCTCATCCCAAACTATATCTATAGTCTTAAAAATAAAAATAAAATATATAACAGTTTAGTTGGGCATCGTGGTGAACCACTATAATCCCAGCACTTTAGAAGGCTGAGGCAAGAAGATCACAACTTCAATCCCTGCCTAAGCAACTGAATGAGACATTGTCTTAAAAAACTGGGTAGGAGAGCTGGGAATGTAGAGATGTAGCTCAGTGCCAAAACCCTGGACTCAGTGCCTGATACTAACAGAATAAAAAAAAGACTATAGGATTGCTTTCCTACCTGTATATACATGTGCATGTATTTAACTAGCCTTTCTCAAAATGATCATCTTTTTGGAAAGGCTCTGTGTGAAAGAAGTTTCTGTTTCCATTGAAAACTACGTATGGAAAATGTTGCATGCAAAATCTTCTTTTAGAGAAATACAAATTTTAAGTAACATATCCTGTATTCCATGAAATATATAAAGAAATGCTAAAGAATAGTACAAAATTGGTTTGTGGTTTACGTATCTGCTTTTTTAATTAAATTAATTTTTTGTTTTTAATTTATTTTTATTTTTAAGAACAGATTTAAAGTTTTGACGTTCATTGTAAGATTTCCCTGTTTGTGATTAAGATACACAGTTGTATCAGCAATTTGAACCATTTCTTTGTCTTGGTAGTTTGATTTGACAGTCTATAATTTTTTGTGTTTAGAATGAGAGGGAGAAACTTCAGCTAAGGATAGATGAGATGGACAACATGCTTAAGAAGATTGATAACTGTCTCACTGGTGTGGAAATAGGCAAGTATTTTAAATATTTCCCTACAGGTTGGAGGTGCTGTTTGATCCCCAGCACCACAAAAAATAGATAATTACCTTCCTAAAATAATACTTAATTTTATCTAAATGTTTCCCTACAGTAGACTTGTTACTGTTACTATTCTGAAGACTCATATTAACAGTTTGAGAACCTAAATTAAAGGAAACTAAAATTCTTTTACCATGTTCATCCACAACAATCAACAAGAGATGTCCAAGATAATGAGGCCCTTTGGAAAGCTCTTCATAACCTAAACCATGATGCTGTGCTCTTTAAAAGATGAATTTATCTCCATTTGAATTTGTCTGGCTGGGCATGGTGGCGCACACCTGTAATCCCAGCATTCGGGAGGCTGAGACAGGAGAATTGCTATGAGTTCAAGGCCAGCCTGAGCTACAAAGTGAGTTGAAGGCCAGCCCGAACTGCATAGTGAAACCCTGTCTCAAAAAGACAAAAAAGAAAGAAATTGTCTGACCTTTCAGTTTGGCCTTTCATAGATCCTTGTTTGTTTTGCTTTCTTGAAACTACTTTCTTAGACCACAATATTCCACATAATTTTCAAATTCGGTTTCTCTCAGCTCTTACGCATCTTGACCTGTTTGTTTTCTTTTCTTTTTATTTATTTATTTATTTTTGAGACAGAATCTTGCTATATAGTTCAAGTTGGCCTCGAACTTGAGGTGATCCTCTTGCCTTAGTGTTCCTAGTGCTGGGATTACAGGCATGCGCCACACACGTGCCTTTGACCTGTTTCATAATGCATTAGACATTGCTGACTGTTCATTTCTTCCTAAAACTTTCATCTCCTAACCTCTGTGAGTTTATACTACCCTAATCCTGCTCTTTCCTCTTGGCTATTCCTTCGCTCCTGTGTTAGCCTGTCTTTCTCTAATCCATTGTGCTGGATTTAAATTTTACCATCTGTTATTTTTTATATTATCTCTCCTAATGCTTTCATCTGCCTTAATAATTATATTTATGTAGCTAATCCCCAATTTTAGCTAAACTAATCAAACATTTTTGAGTATTTACTGCATAGTAGATACTGTGCTTAGCATCAGGAAAAATAAATAACTGTGTATAAGGCAGATGATCGGGCATACAGCTAGATGTATCACTAGGAGTCAGGCCTAGGAGGGCCTCTTAAAGAGTTCTGAATTTTTCTAAGAACAGTAACAGCCTTTAAAGGTGTCAAGCACTGGATATGATATGGAGATTGGATTTTAGTAGATCAAGAGTAAAGTCAACCAATTTAAGTAGTTACTGGACTTGTCTGGTTAGAGAAGAACAGAAGCTTATATTCAGGGATGCTGGTGATGGCGAAGAAAATGATATTTTTGAAGGAAAAATTAAATTTAGATAAACTTGGTTTGGATACGAATAGAGAGGAGACTTTTTTTTTTTGGCAGTACTGGGGATTGAACTCAATCAGGTAGGCACTTATTCCACTGAGCTATATCCCCAACCTGAGAGGAGACTTTTAATGACCCCCCCAGGTTTCAAAATCAAATTAAGATTTTAAATTATATGTATATTGGTTTCCATATACATATAGAATGTTGTCTAACATTAACTTTCATATCTACATGTTTTATTTGTTTTAATCATATATAAATATAAATTGTATGAGTATAACATACATTATCTAGATTATATAAGTGTATGTATAATAATATATATATTATATAGATGTATTATATGTAAAATAGATTCTGTCTCAAAGTAACCCCTAAGAAGATGCTAGTTGAGATCACTTCTATGTGAGTTTACTAATCTGCCACTAGAAGTGTTTGTATCATCGGTATTTGTGAAATATTCCCAACACTTCGTTTTGGGCACATTTATTCAGTTCATCGCGAGTTGGGTTTTTTGTTTGTGTTTTTGAGATAGGGTCTTGCTATGTAGTTCAGGCTGGCCTTGAACTCAACAGATGCAACCTAGAGACTCTGGGCTGCAAAAGCCACAAGTACAGAGAACCAAACCTAGTGCAGACCCAAGGCCTGCAGAAGAGGCAGGCACCCCAGGTCAGACTGGTCAGAGAAGGCTATACAACCACACAGGATTTCCACAGAGGGCAATTTCTTCAGGCGAAGAGGAAGAAGAGCCTGGGAAAAATGAGAACAACTGGCCTTGAACTTGCAGCAGTCCTCCTGCCTCAGCCTCCTGAATGCTGGGAATACAGGAGTACACCACCACATCTGGCTTCTTAATTTTTTTCTTTTTCTTGAGACAGGGTTTCACTATGCAGCTTAGGCTGGCCTCGAACTCACTTTGTAGCCCAGGCTGGCCTCAAACGTACAGCAATCCTCCTGCCTCAGCCTCCTGAGTGCTAGCGCTACAGGTGTGTGCCAGCATGCCCGGACCCCTGTCTGGCTTCTTAGTAAAGTATCTTTAACTGAGTTATTCTAATCCATACTGTCTACTTTAGAAACTAAGACTTTGGAAAATGAAGAGAAAGACAATCCCATGGAGGAATGGGATTCTGAAATGAGAGCTGCAGAGAGAGGTAACCAAATTAGTTAAGGGGACCATGTGCTTTCAGTTTGTTTATATGTTGTGACTACATTTTAATGGGTCCTTTTATGTTTTGTTTTCTTTTCCTAGATCTAGAACAGCTAAAAACTGAAGAGGAAGAGCTTCAAAGGTCAGCCTGCAGTCTGAGTGTTAGAAAATGTAATGCTGACTTCCTGCCTTTAAAGACAAGTTTAGGCACATGATTAAGCCTGACTAAGGGCTTCTGCTCCAAGGTGGTATTGCTCAAGCTTGAACACTGTCAGGATCCTTTTTAAAAAATTAAACCAAGCATTAAACTATTATTGTATTTAGATAAGCACAAGTATAAAATGAGGCATCTTAGGCTTATGAACTAGTTCAACTATAGGACTAAAAGAAATTAAATACAAATCATGACTAAATAAAATTCCAGTCAACAGCATTAATTTTTTAAAATTAGTGTATATTAGTTATAACAACATTAATTTGAATAATGGTAGTATTTGACTAGAATTAAATTGACAGCACCAAAGTAACTAATAAAACAAATTCTATTTAGCTCTGACTGAACAAAATCAAATAGAGGCAACAAATCTGTTATAGATCTCATTTTTAGGGTCGGCATCCTTATTTACTTTATGCTTCATCAGAAATGAAAAAGTAATTTCCAGTAATTATTTTAAAGAATATGGAACCCCCTTATACTGTCAGTCACCCTAATCTGAGAGATAATGATTTATATCCTCCTAAATTAGCCTGCTTCTAGATTAATGGTTAGCAAAACAAAATATTATTACCTCACTGGGACCATCTAGCAAATGACTTCTTATAATGAACCTTTTTATTATTGAACAAAGACCTTATCTTTCTTTCTTTCTTTTTTTTTTTTTTTTTTGTCTTTGAGATTGGGTCTCACTATGCAGTGTAGGTTGGCCTTGAGCTCACTTTGTAGCCCAGGCTGGCCTCGAACTTGCAACGATCCTCCTACCTCAGCCTCCCAAGTGCTGGGATTACAGGTGTGCACTACCACACCTGGCTAAGACATTATCTTTCAATAAATATCCGGTTTTATTTGCAGAAAGCTCTTAGAACTGGAAGTACAGAAAGAGCAAACCCTTGCTCAGATAGATTGTATGCAAAAAAAAACAAAACGAACTGAAGAACTACTAGATCATTTGAGGTAAGGATATCAGATGTCATTAGTTTATATTGTATCCTATGCTTTAGTGATTATATGAGCCTACTGGAGCAGCTGATGTATTTTTAATGTGTTGCTATTGGTTTCCTGAGGTTTTTTGTTTGTTTGTTTTGGTTTGTTTTGTTTTTGAGATGGGGTCTAATTATGTTGCCCACTATGCCCTTGAACTCCTGGGCTCAAGCAGTTCTCCTGCCTCAGTCTCCCAAGTAACTAGACTGCAGGTACACAACCCCATGCCCAGCAGCTGATACAGGTTTTTAATCTGTGGTACAGTACAGTCTCTAAAAGAGTTTGTACAGTTGACACCAAGTTGAAAATACAAGGATGGGAGAACTATGGAATAATGTTTGTTTTTAAAATTTTATTGGCAGTCAAAAAAAAAAAAAAAATTGGGGGCTGGGGATGTAGCTCCGTGGAGTAAGCACCTGCCTGGCAAATTCAAGGTCCTGAGTTTGATCCCCGGTATTACTAAAAAAAAAAAAATTGGCACTCTTTTGATATATATATAATGCTCACATTTATCAGGAATATTGTTATAATACTTTTCACTGTATAAACTTATTTTTTTCTGATATACAACTGAAGATTGAGTTCTTGGTGGGCATGGTGGAACATGCCTGTAATCCCAGCACTCAGGCAGCTGAGGCAGGAGGATTGCTATAAGTTTAAGCCTCAGCTACATAGTTTAAGGTCAGCTTGAACTACATAGTGAGATACTGTCTCAAAAAAATAAAGATTGAGCTTAGTTCTTTTTCTTTTTCAAAACCATAGATTACACATGCACCGTGTTTGAATTGGAATATTGATTGTCTCCAAATCCAGTAGCAGCTGCTGTTGGTGCTATTTGAGTGGAATCAGAAATCCTCTTACGTGGGATGGGGTGTAGCTCAATTTAATTATTGCAAAAGAGTGCTTTTCTTTTTGTTTCTTCAGTTTGTCTGAGTGGGAAGTCATTGAGTGGAGTGATGATCGAGCTGTGTTTACCTTTGTTTATGATACCATAGAACTCACCATCACCTTTGGAGAGCCAGTAGGTAAGTAGCAAAAGTAAGATAATCTTCTGCAGAAAAATAAATGGTTAGCCTCCATGAAGATATAAATCTTAGCCAGGCATAGTACATGCCTGTAATCCCAGTGCTTGGGAGGCTGAGGCAGGAGGATCACTGTGAGTTCAAGGTCAGCCTCGGCTACAAAGTGAATTCAAGGCCAGCCTCAACTGCATGGCAAAACCCTGTCTCAAAAACACACAAAAAAAGAAAAAAATTTCAAATCTTTGCAATTTTGAGAGCTCCTGTTTTGAAATTAAAAAAAAAATTTTAAACAGCCTAGGGATATATATCAGTGCAGAGGTCTTGGGTTCAATCCCTAGTCCTGGAGTTTTGGGGGAGAATAAAAATAAAAATGCAACTAGTGAAAATTATCCTTTGTTAATCATATATTTTGCTACCTTAATAATGCTCTGAGTTGCTTTTTTCCATCTTTATCTGTGGTAAAGAATTTACTTTAATGGCCAGTGACTTAATTGGGAGTTTTGTACTGCAGCTCCGGACTGGTGATGTAGCTCAGTGGTAGCATGCTTGCCTCACATGCACAGGGTCTGGGTTCAGTCCCCTGTACTGTGTTCATTAAGGTAGGTAGAATTACTATCAGAAGACTGGACAGAGTCCCAGCAGTTTTTTAGTCTCTTTTCTAACTTGTCGGGGTGAACATGGCCATAGGAACTTCAGTCTTTCAGCCTCTCAACATTATTTTTCTGAAATATTCCTTTTCTCAATGAAAATCACCTTCTGTCCAGATCCAAAATTAAGGAATAGCCTGCATCTCCTCTATTTCTCCTGCTTCTATTTGAACATTATACATGTCCAAATCATCAATAAGATGTATCTATATTTGTTGTTGTTTTGTTTGGGTTTGGTTTTTTGAGGCAGGATCTCATTATGTAGTAGAGGCTGTCATTGAACTTGCTGGGTAGCCCTGGCTGGCCTCGATTCTTTCCTGCACCTTGCAAGTGCTAGTAATTACAGGCATGAGCCACTACACCTAGGTAAGACACACTGATTTTAATTTCTCAATATTTGTCTCCTTTTCTCTGACTCATATGACTTCAGTTACACTGCAATTACATTTCAACTGATCTTTCTGGATCTTTTCCCTCTCCTCCCTGTAGGTATAGTGATTATTGAAAAATCTGATCTATACTACATTTATCTTAGGCTAATGATCAAAATGTCTTACGTAGCCTGTAATCCTACAAGTGTACTGAGTTTTTTGTTTTCTTTCTTCCCTCATCTTGTATCACTTTTTCTGTACATTTCTCCCACTGTTGTAAGTAACTTTTAGTGGCCGAGACCCAGATTTGTACTTTTTTTCACTAATTGTTAAAATCATTCTCTTCCACCTGCATTTATTGTGAAAAAGGGATAAAGTCACCCTTAAATATAAATTTTTTAGCCAGGTGTGGTTGCGCATGCGTGTAATCCCAACGCTCAGGATGCTGAGGCAGGAGGATTGTTAGGAGTTCAAGGCCAGCCTGGGCTACAAAATGCTCAAGGCCAGCCTGAACTATATAGTGAGACCCTGTTTCAAAAAGACAAAAGCAAATAAATAAAAATAAAATAAACATAACATGTTTTTGCCAGGCATGGTATCACATACCTATAATCCCACCACTTGGAAGGTTGAAACAGGAGGATCACTGAGGGCTGGAGGTACAGCTCAGTGGGCTAAGTGCTTGCCGCTGAGCACTAGGGCCCTGAGTTCGATCCCCGGTCCCGGAAAAAAAAAAAAAAAAAAGGAGGATCACTGAGTTCAAGGTTAGCCTGGAGTACATAGTGAGACTCTGTCTCAAAAAAATAACTGCAAAATAGCTGGGCGTGGTGGTGCATGCCTGTAATCCCAGCACTCAGGAGGCTAAGGTTGCAAGTTCAAGGCTAGCCTGGACTACAAAGTGAGTTCAAGACCAACCTGAACTGCATAGGGAAACCCTGTCTCAAAAAGACAAAAAAATCAAAAAATAACCGCAAATAAAAGAAAGGAAAAGTATTTACACGTGCAGGTCTGATCTGTTTCACTTATGAGTATGCTCTCTAGTTGCATCTATTTATCTATGAAAGCCTTGAGTTCATCTTTCTTTATAACTGAGTAATAAATACTCCACTGTTTAAAAATACCACATCTTTTTTATCCACTCCTCAGTCAGTGGATATTTGGGCTGTTTCCAAGATTTTACTATTACAAATTGTGCTGCTATAAACATGGGCGCACATATATCACTGTGGCTTGATGTTTTCAATTCTTCTGGAAAATACCCAGGAGGCGAATAGCTGGATTAATTGGGACCTCTAAATTCCATATTGTCTCCCTAGTGTAAGAACCTGAAAGCCTAAATAAAACCTAAAGGTATAGTAGATACTGTGAAAGGGAAAGAAACTGCTCAATAGGAAAGAACTGGGATGAGGGAAAGGAGAAAGGAAAGAAAGAAGGAAAAATCTATGTATATATACCCAAGACAGCTACAATAATTGTACTACTAATTTCTTTTGGTTTATTGAAAGGAACAGTTAATATTCAATTGTTTGATCAATCTTGCATTCCTATATCTGGTAATCTGAGCAAGGTACAATAGGTAATACAGTAACCATTGTTAATTTCCTATTATCTTGTTTTGAAATTCTGTATCATTTTTGTAGCTTTTGTGTTATTTTGTTTTTGTCTTTGTTTTTGTTATTTTGTTTTTGTTTTCTCTTTAAAATTAAAAAAAAAAAAAAAAGAGCCAGGGATATAGCTCAGCAGCATAAGTGCCTGCCTGGAAAGCACAAGGTCCTGAGTTTGCTTCCTGGTAATAAAAAAAAAAAAAAAAGTAAAATTTTAAAAAAGAAAGAAAAAGTAAAAAGTAAAGTAGCAAACCATTCAACAAAGTGAAAAGAATCAGAATTTGAGAGACTGAAGGTAACTCTAAAGTCCAGAGGAGGAAGCAGCTATCCTGGCTACCTGTAATTCATTAGAGCAATGCTAAATCATTGATTATTTTTACTGTATTCACTCAGGGATAGGTGTGGAAAAATGATAGCCATTCCTGAAAAAAAATTACCTTAACACAAAAGTTAGGGGTCAAAAGAAGAAGCCTTAACAAATGTAGCTGTGTTCTACACTTTAAATTTCCTTCAAGGGCCTACCAACCAATATAGCTGAGTGTGGTAGCACATACCTATAATGCCAGCACTCAGGAGACTAAGGCAGGAAGATTACCATGAGTTTGAGGCCATCCTGGGCTACGTAATGAGTTCAAAGCCAGCCTCAACTACATCGCAACACTCAGTCTCATAAAAAAAAAAAAAAATCATATGTATATATGGTTGAGCATCCTTAGGGCAGTCTACTATTTAGAGTGAAAAGTGTGATTCAAGGATAAACTTTCAATTGTTATGAAGAAACCCTGATATCAGAATGTGAGTAAGATTTTAAATTACTGAGTTTTATGTAACTTAGAATCAGATAGTAAAAAGATAGTAATCATTCTTTTTCTGGTTCTTAGTTGGTGTTCCTTTCCTGGAAAAGGCTAACAGGAAGATTGCTGACCTGAATTTTGAATCTTTGTTAGATGGTAAGTTCAAAACACTTAAGCCTCTAAAAGTATTGGTAATTTATAAGTATAAATTGTTTCTTGGTAGCCTGCTTCTGTGCCTTTGTTCCTTGTGCTCTTGGTGCAGGCTCCCAGCAAGGGGCTCAGCATTAGACCTCCATGTAAGCACTGAGAGGTGATGAGAGGAGTATATCCGGAGTGCTGGTTGCTATAGCCCAAGGTAGAGCAATCCAGACTTCTAACCCGGGATCTGAAGGTATTCAGGACTGCAGGCATTAACATTGACAAATTCAGGTGCTCCTCCAGGTGCTACAGTTGTATGGTATGCAGTACAGACAGCTGATGGCACACAGCAGTTCTTTGTCCTAGGCAGCCAGGTCGTTGTTCAAGATGAGGAAACTGAACTTGCCCCAGATCACGTGGCAGTGGCCACAGGTGACATGCCAGCTTACCAGATCAGGGCTCCTGCTACTGCTTTGCCCCAGGGTGTGGTGTTGGCTGCCTCACCCAGAATTTTGTACAGTCCCCAGCAGCTGACAGAAGAAGCTACTCACAAATGAAAGCTGAGGCTGATGAAAAACAGGTATGGTATTGGAGGAACCATTTCGTAGACACATGGTTTATTACTGTGAGTTTGAAAAATGTATACTTTTTCCAGGCTCTTTCTTCCAAGTTAAGTGTTAAGGTGGCATTGTATGTGGGCTTGCATTTTCCCTGCATGTGAAGATGATAAGCTGCTCTTCAGATCTATTCTCTGCCACAGAACAGTCCAGCAGCAGGGGTGCAGCCCTGTTAGCTGTAGGAGTAATGTTCAAATAATGCATTCTGGTTTTGAAACAGCTGTGCAAAGATTTTGTTACAAATAAAGATTACTTTTGTATATGGTATTTACTTTGTGAAATAGTATCTTGGTAAGTATAACTTTTTAGTTTTTCTTAGCAAAAGAAATTTAAGTGTTAGAGCATTTCTTTCTTTGTTTTTATCACTATTACAATAAGACACATAAGAAAATTCTGCTCAAGCTGGGCATAATGGTGCACACCTGTGGTCCCAGCATTCAGGAGGCTGAGGCAGAAGGATCACTGGGAGTTTGAGGCCAGCCTGGGCTACAAAATGAGTTCAAGGCCAGCCTGAACTGCATAGAGAGACCCTGTCTCAAAAAGAAAAAAAAGAAAATTCTATTCAAGATGTGATTGCAAAATAACAAAAAAGTGGCTCTACCACTTAGAGATGCCTGTTATTTTGTTGTTGTTGTTGTTTTTGCGGTACTGGGGATCGAACTCAGGACCCTGCGCATGCTAGGCAAGCGCTTATTCCACTGAGCTATATCCCCAGCCCCCAGAGATGCCTGTTAATATTAAAGTTACATGCCTAACATGACAAATATGCTTTCAGTCTCATTTTTTCCTCATTTTTTTGTTCTCCATCTCTCTGTAATTTTGATTACTTAATTTTAAAATGGAGGTCTTGGGCTAGGGATATAGCTCAGTGGCACAGCACCTGCCTGGCAAGCACAAGGTCCTGAGTTCCTAGTACCAAAAAAAAAAAGAAAAGAAAAGAAAAGAAGGTATGCTGTGTTGCCCAGGCGAGGCTCAAACTCATGATCCTCCTGCCTCACCCTCCTGAGTAGCTAAAATTTTAGGCCTATACCACTGTGCCCAGCTGTAATTTTCATTTTTTGGGTTGCTTTGTTTTGTTTTTGGTCTTTTTGAGACAGGGTCTTGCTATGCAGTTCAGGCTGGCCTTGAACTCACTTTGTAGCCCAGATTTGTCTTGAACTTGGAATAATCCTCCTACCTCAGCCTCCTGAGTGCTAGGATTACAGGCATGTACCACCACGCCTGCTGTAATTTTAGTTTTTGTATACCATAGTTTTAGTATACCATAAAATGCTATTTTAAAAAAAAAATTTTTAAATTTAAACCTTTTTTTTTTTTTTTGCAGTACTGGGGTTCGAATTCAGGACCTTGCGCTTGCCAGGCGGGTGCTTATTTCACTGAGCTATATCCTCAGGCCCTAAACCTTTATTTTATTAAACTCATGTGTTATTTTTTCTGTGTTTTTACGGAGGATGATATACATTAATTTGATTTTCAGAGTGAACAGACTTGTCTGAGTTTCCCAGTAGTCTTGTCACCTAATCCTAATTTGTAAACAACGTCTGCATTGTAAGAAAACAAAACATTTCAGGTAGGATCATCTGCTTGCCTGTGATCAGGACCAGAATCGTTAACTTATTAGGATATAGCCAGCCTAATCAGTCTTTCAATTCAGGCCTCTGAGCTCCTGACATTCAGTTCTGAGTTCGTTGCTGTCCTTGTAACTCAGTGTGGACCAGAAGTAGCTATACTGAGCTTCCCAGTCATTTTGTAAATGGCACAGTTTGTTGTAAGAATTCCTAAATTGGCTATTGTTCTAAATTTACTCATTTTAGTGAGTGTTAGGCGGTGTTTTGAATGCTGGAAAACTCAAGAAATAATCAGAAATAGGATCAGAAAGACACACATTATCAGGGCTTTTCCAGGTATACTGAGTCGTGCTGAGTTTATACTCTATCCATTCTGTTCAGAAATCCCCAAGAAGCTGGATCGATGGGGCTCACACAGTATGGTAGTTGTTTCATGGCAGTCTTGTTATCAAAGATCCTAACTTTGATCTGATGGAGAATTATTGATACTTTAAAATTGTACTTTCTGGGACCGGAGATATAGTTCAGTGGTATAGCACCTGCCTAGCAAACACAAGGTCCAGAGTTCGATCCCTGGCACACACATACAAAAAAAAAAAGAAATTCTCTTAAACCATGGATATTACCTCACGCCTGTAATCCCAGCACTTGGGGAGCTGAGGCAGGAAGATCAATGTGCCAGTTCAAGGCTAGCCTGGGCTACAAAGTGAGTTCAAGGATCAGTCTGAACCATATAGAGAAAACCTGTCTCAAAAAGACCAAAAAAAAAAAAAAAAAATCCTCTTTGGCCGGGCATGGTGGCACACACCTGTAATCCTAGCACTCTGGAGGCTGAGGCAGAAGGATCATTGCAAGTTCAAGACCAGCCTGGGCTACAAAGTGAGCTCAAGGCCAGCGTGAATTGCATAGTGAGACCCTGTCTCAAATATACATACATACATATATACATAAAATTGTACTCTCTGGGCTGGGGGTATAGGTCAATGGCAGGGTGCTTGCCTAGCATGCACAAGGGCTTGTTGTCAGTGCTAGCACAGATATATGACAGACAGACAGACAGATACATAGATACATAGATGGATACAGAGGTAGATAGATCGATTGATAAAAAAATTTTTAAATTGTTTCTTGGTAATTCTTTTACATTCTAAGTTAACTATAAACAACAATAATTTGTCCTTAAAATATTTATTGGATATAAATCTGCTTGGGTAATATTCTAAATATTGAATTTCCTCCCTACCTTTTTCCTTCCCTTCCTTCCTTTCTTCTTTCTTTCCTTCTGAGAAAGGCTTTCACTATGTAGCCCAAGATGGCATGAAACTCAGTGATCCTTCTGCCTCAGCATCCTGAGTGCTGGGATTACAGGCATGCACCACTATATCGTTGATTAGATGGATTTTAAAAGAAATTTCAGGGTTTTTTTCTTTGAGACAGCGTCTCAATCTGTGATTCAGAATGGTCTTGAACTCACTGTGTTGCCCAGGCTGGCCTCAAACTCTGGCAATCCTGCCTCTGCCTCCCAAGTGCTAGGATTATAGGCATGAGCCACCACATCTAGCCAGAAGTTACTTATTATTAGGTTTTGAGCAGCAACTAATAATAGCCACTCCCTAGTTTGAAAATTACCATTCTGAGTACCTAGTCTATATTAGACATGTGGTTTTTTATTTTGTATTTTTAGTTTTTTGAGATAGAGTCTTGCTCTGTAGTATAGGCTGATCTTGAACTCACTATATAGCCCAAGCTGGCCTCAAACATGTGGCAGTCCTCCTGCCTCAGTCTCCCAAGTTCTTGGATTACAGGTGTGTGCCACCACAACTGGCAGGCATGTGTATTATTTACATTATGCTGGAGTATTATTTCCCATTTTACAAGTTAGGAAACTACAGATCAAAAAAAGTAGTTTAAAAAGCCAGGTATGGTGACATACACTAGTAATCCCATCACTCAGGAAATTTAGGTAGGAGAATCACCTTGAGTTTGAGGTCAGCCTGGGATACATAGTGAGTTCAAGTCTAGCCTAAACTACATAGCAAGACCCTGCCTCAAAAAAGAAAGTGATAGAACCAAGACCCACACGGAACCAGACCGGACCTTCTGACATGAGAGAAGTCTTTATTGGGCAGGGAGTAGCAGGCTGCCTAGCAGACCAAGGCTGCCCCGGAGCTGAGCAGTGTGGGCTTTTTAAACTCTTTTTTGGGGTAGGTGTCAGTGGCATGAGGAGAGGGGTGGTGTCCGTGGGCCAGAACAGTCCAAGCCAGAGTGGGTTGTTTGCAGGCCAGAACAACCTGAGTGAGGTGAGATGTTCGTCAGAGTCCTGCCAAAGCGGATGAGGGGTTGGCTTTTGTGGCCGAGGGGAACTGAAGTGGAACAGGTAAGCGAAGGAAAGAAATATTGAGAGTTAAAGTTTTCCCACGAGGGGGCTGCCTTGTGACTTATCAGAAAGAAAGAAAGATTTTTTTTTTTTTAAACTAGGATTTGAACTCAGGTATATGTTGTATTTAAACCCATGCTTGTTCTTCGTGATCCTAGGGATTGACCCCAGGGCTTTGTACATGCTAGGTGAGCCTTCTACCACTGGGGTACAGTCCTAGTCATAAACCTGTACTTTTAAAAGTTCTATTCTGTATGTGAGACCAGATATGGGGGTATATACCTATAGTACTAGTACTCAGGGAGCTGAGGCAGGAGGATCACTATAAGTTCAAGGCCAGTCTGGTTTGCATACCAGTAGTGAGTTCAAAGCCAGCCTGAACTACATAAGGAGACCATGTCTCAAAGGAAAACAAAAGAGGGGCAAAGTGGGAAAGGAGAAGAAAAGAATGAAGATATGTTGTATACATGTACCAACCCCCCATGATCAGTGTAATCATTATGTACTGTAAACTCATACTAATAAAAAAATAAAAAATTTACAAAACTATTGTGCACATGATAAAGGCTTGAGTTTTTGTAGGGATGTCTTGTATACTGTATGGAATTGTGTTTGAAAATAAAAAAGGAAGAGTATACTTCAGCACTTAATAGTTTGAGGGTATGTCTTGCTTAGGTAATGCAGTATTTTTAACATTTAAAATATATGAAGAGAGCTAGGCGTGGTGGCACACACCTGTAATCCCAGCACTTGGGAGGCTGAGGCAGGAGGATCATTGTGAGTTTGAGACCAACCTGGGCTACAAAGTGAACTCAAGGCCAGTGTGAAATGCATAACAAGACCCTGTCTCAAAAAGACAAAGACACAAAGAATAATAATACCCTGCCTTTGGATTTTTGTTCTTTCCCAGGGGATAAAGCTCCGTCTTCCTCCCTTTTGGTTCATAAGCTCATTTTTCAATACATTGAGGAACAGGAATCCTGGAAGAAGAAATGTACAACACAGCATCAGGTACCCAAGGTAAAGTTTGATTGAAGTCTTTGAAGGAAAATGTGTGCCTCTGTCCCAAAAAACAGAACTGAAATTCTGTGTATATAATAGTAACTTGAGATGACATATATATTTAGTTGTTTAACTTTTGGGGGTTCATTATTACAGAGCCATTAAACATTGATATATGTTTTTGTAATTTCTTCACCCCTCCCCCTATTTTTTCTAGATGCTTCAGGAACTTTCACTGGTCGTGACCCATTGCAGACTCCTTGGAGAAGAGATTGAATTTCTAAAGAGATGGGGACCAAATTATAGCCTAATGGACATATACGTGAATCATACTGAGTAAGTGTTAGTTACCTGGGGCAGTGATAACAAAGTATTACACATTGGGTAGAACAAGAGAAACTTATTACCTTAGTTTATTACCTAACCTTAGTGGTTAGAAGGCCAAGATCAAAGCTTGATCAGGGTTAGAATTGGTTCCTAAGGACTACAAGAAAAATTATCATAACTTCTAGTGTTTCACTGGCAATTTTGGGCCTTCCTTGGCTTATAAATGCATAGTCCTGATCTCTGCCTTCACCTTCATAGTGTTCTTCTGGTGTAGGTATCTGAATAAAATTCCCCTTCACTAAGGACGCCAACAACACCTGTCATCTTGGCGTGGGGCCCAGCATACTCCAGTAGAAATTCATATAAAAATTAAATTAAAAAAAGAAACTCATATTAAGTAAATTTGCAATAACCTAATTTACAAAGGTCACATTCTGAGGTTTTGGAGATTAACATACATTTTAAACATTGAGGACTAAGCACATATTTTGGGGGATGTATTTCCACCCATAACAGTAAGTAAGTAGTCAAGAACCTGCTAAAATAATTTATTAATGTTCTTCAAGAGTAACAAGTAGAAAGAAAAAAGTCCCATTTAACACCTTGTACTGGATGTTTTAACTTCTGTTCCATTTGATAAGGACAAGAAATACAGTATACCAAGTTGCACATGCCAATGAAAAGGAAAATGTATTTGTGTTTCAGTCTTTTTTGTTGTTTTATATCTTTAATTGTGGATCTTGTCTTTTACAGATTGAAGCTTTTATTTTCCAGTTCTGTAGCATTTGCAAAGTTTGAGATAACTTTGTCTCTCTCTGCCCATTATCCATTGGTCCCATTACCTTTTACCATTCAAAATCACCTTGGGAACACTGGGTAAGTAAAGGACCAGCAGGAGAAAATAGGCTACATTTTCACATCTGTTATTTCATTTCAAAGATCCCTTCAAGTGGTCAGCAAATGGGTAGTGAAAGCTAAATGTCACTTCTTTTTTTTTTGGTTGTGCTATAAATCAAACCCAGGGTCTTATGCCTTATGCATGCTAGGCAAGTGCTCTACAAGTGAGCTACATCCCTGCCTGAGAATGGTTTTTGGTTTTGTTTTGTTTTTTGTTTTCCTTTTTTTTTTTTCTTTGGATTTTGAGAGAGTAGCACTATGTCGTTCAGGTTGGCCTTTGTTTTGGTTACTTTTCTCTTGCTGAGACAAAATACCTGACACCCAAAATTAAGGAAGGAAAGGTTTATTTAGCTCACAGTTTATGGAGGTTTCAGTCAGTAATTAGCTGGCGTCAAGGCAGAATGGCATGGCACAGGGACAACAGTCCAAGGCAGCAGGAGATAGCAAAAGCAACAAGAGCAAAAGTGGGAAAGAACAAGCCTCTCCTCCCGTATATTGTAAGCAGGCTGTCCTGCCCCACCAGGGCAGGTGCAGCACTGGTAGGGTCTCTAAGCCCTTCTTTTGCATAGGATGAAGATGTTTACAAAGCCAGGCCACTGGATCCTGCTGAGTTGCTTACTTAAACTTCTAAACTTCTCAAGTTGACACAATGTATCAACTATTACCATCTTGAATTCACTTTGTAGTCCAGGCTGGCCTTGAACTCATAATGATCCTCCTGCCTCAGCCTCCCAGGTGCTAGGATTATAGATGTTTGCCACCATGTCCAGCTGAGAATCTGTTCTTTTATACATACTTCACTTTTTTAATTCACTTATACTTAAAACAGGAATCAAGAAGGAGAAAAATCTATATAAGCTTAGCCCAGATTATAAGGAAACAATTTTATGGCCTTAAATTAAAATGGAACCAAGTGTGGTGATGTATGCCTGTAATCCCAACACTCAGGAGGCTGAGGCAGGAAGATAGCTGTGAGTTCAAGACCAGCCTGGGCTACAAAGTGAGCTTAAGGCCAGCCTGAGCTGCACAGAAAGACCCTGTCTCAAAAAGACGAAAAATAAATAAATAAATAGATAAAATAAAATGGAATATTCGTAATACCTTTTTTCAACTAGTTTGTGGAACCAGACCTATAAATGTCTCATTCTTAATAGATAGTGAACTGTTTTATGACTTTAGATCCACTGCTGGCAGATTGGGAGATGGCAGAGTTTAGGAAAGCCCACCTTAAATCCATCAGCAAGTATCGGTATTTTTTTTTTTTTCGGTACTGGGGATCGAACTCAGGACCCTGCGCTTGCTAGGCAAGCGCTTATTCCACTGAGCTATATCCCCAGCCCCTCATCAGCAAGTATCAGTGGTTAGAATTTCAAAGAAAGCAACTGGCTCACGCTACCTTACAGTTACATACAGAATTAGTTTTCAGCATATTCTGAGATCCCATTTCAAATGGACAGTCTGCTTATGTCCAGAAATGTCCATTTGTGCTTTCTAAGAAACTGAGACACTGTACCTAAGAACATGAGTAGCAATGAATTGAAGACATGTATAATTTTCTAGAAAAATTAATTAACCTTTTCTTCTTTTCAGCCAAGATGAAATTGCTTCCATTATATCTAAGGTGCCATTAGAAGACAACTATTTGAAGAATGTAGTCAAGCAGATTTCCCAAAATCTACTTCAGGACTGCCACTTCTACCCCTAGACTCATGAACCATAGCTCTAACAACCAAACAAGAGCACACACACCTGGGATGTTATGTCAAGGTCTCCTTTGCTATATGGCTTTAGATGAAAGAGGCCTAGTAAAGTTTCTCTGATGATGTTACAGTTAATTTATAGGTTAATTTTTAAATGTCTAGTCGGGGATGATGAATGGTCTCAATTAGCTTGCTACCAACTGGCTCATCTCTATACCCAAGGTTAAGTAAGTAGTAAGAGCCTTAGGCAAAATCTCCTCTAAGTTTGTGCTCTCTGGTTAGTACAAGCGGTAAGGAGTAACTTTTAAGTATAAGAGATGTTATCACCAACAAACACATTAACCATTTTTCCATATATAGATCTATGATTTTTTTAAGTACCCTGAGTTCTGCCTAGGAGATATTTCTGGAGTAGAAACTTAACTGTCAGGTGCTAGCATGTTGGTGCATGCGTATAATCCCAGTTACTAGGGAAGCTGAGATGGGAGGATCACACAAACCCATGAGTTCAACAGTAGCCTAGGCAACATAGCAAGAGCCTATCTCAGTAACAATAAAAAGAAACGTGTCTGTCTACAAACTGCGCATCCTTTTTGTCTGTTTAGGAAGTGCTGTATCAGATAAATAAAATTTTGGAAAACAATAACACCTATTAGAATGGTTGCCATCACTTCTTGAGGGCTTTGTCTTTTCTAATCTATACTGTCAATGTTTTCTTGATAAGTAGTTTTTTGGAAAATTTATGCAGTGCATATATGCAAATACATTAATGTTTTTGTGTTTGTGAAGTACAAAATATGCCTTCTCCTACGTTGTTTCCAGCTTTCTGAAGGACTGCTTTACAGCAAAATTCTCAATTTTCTTTTATTAAATAACAACATTTCAAACAATATCTCTTCCAAAACACTAGTTTATGGCAATAGTAAAATTACTACAGGTTCCTAAAGCCACATTCTCCTCATACAAAAAAAAGCTTAGCATATCCATTGATTCTTAGGCAGACCTGAAAACACTTTGATGCAAACAAAAGTCATAAATATGATATTTGGTTCTATTTAATTCTAAACTAAAATATTTGCTTTTTTGTTTTATTTTTGCTATTTTGAGAGAATCTTGCTATATGGTCTTGAAATCACTGTGTGGCCCCGGCTGGCCTCCAACTCACAGCTGTCCTCCCAAGCCACCACACTTGGCTTGAATTATTTTATTTTATTTATTTATTTATTTTATAGTCAGGGTCTTGCTGTATAGCCCATGCTGGTCTTGAATTCTTGGTGATCTGCCTGCTTCAGCCTCCCGAGTGCTGGGATGACAAGTGTGCACCACCACACCCGGCTCTGAGCTGGAAGTTTGATGTGTTTTAAAATTTTCCTTTTTACTGTATGCCATCGTCCCTCTTTATTATTGGTTTTTATTTCTGATATATATATAAAGATGGCTTGGGCTTTCAGCTTCAAAAGTCATCATGAAACTCATTTGGCGTAAAAATCAAGACTTTGGTATTTATCTCTGTTAACTCCTTGAAAAAACTTCTAAAGCCCTTAGTATGTATGGTTTGTTTCCCGTGTTTGTTTTGAACAGTCTGGCTATGTAGTCCAGGCTGGGCTTGAAATCATTATATAGCTGAGGCTGGCCTCAAACTTGCAGGAATCCTGCCTCTGCTTCCAGAGTGCTGGGATTTGCAGGGATGCACCACAAATTAGCTTTCTTATTAGAGTTTCATAATTTTTCTGTATACCTAAGAATTAGAGAGGATTTGTATGCATTTTGGGGACTGGAGGAACCCACTCCAAGAATGATTTGGCTTCTAGTGATAGTCCCTAATTTCTTAGAAGTCAATAATTGTAATATTTATGTAGGTATTTGTTTTTCTTTCTCAAAGATTGGTTATTTACATATTTTGTAAGTTTTTCTTTCACTGATTAGAAAACATTTTTTGCACTATTAAAGTAAATCTGCTGGGCATGGTGGCGCACACGTGTAATCCCAGCACTCAGGAGGCTGAGGGAGGAGGATCCTTGCAAGTTCAAGGCCAGCCTAAAGTGCATGATGAGACCTTGTCTCAAAAAGACAAAAAAAAAAGTTTATTTGAAAGCTTTTGTAAATAGTAGCCATTTATTATTAAGTGAAGAGTATGTGGGCTGGGGATATAGCTCAGGGGTGCAAGCACCTGCCTTGCAAGTACAAGGTCCTGAGTTCAATTCCCAATACTGAAAAAAAAAAAGAGTATCTACCATGTTTTCAGGGTTGTTTTCTTTTTTTCTTTTTTTTTTTTGGTACTAGCAATTGAACTCAGGACCTTGTGCTTGCCAGGCAGGCACTTATGCCACTGAGCTAAATCCCTGGCTATACCATGTATTCAGAACAAATCTTTGTCTAGGAACACGCACTAAAATAAAAAAGATTAAAAAATACATCATGAGCTGATAGTGGCGGTATACACCTTAATCTCAGCACATGCCTTAATCTCAGGAGGCCAAAGCAGGAGGATGGCAAGTTCCAGCCCAGCCTGGGGCACTGTCCTGTCTCAAAAAAATTTTTTTGGTATCAGAAATCGAACTCGACCTCAGGCTTGCCAGGCAAGTGCTTATAGCACAGAGCTATATCCCCTGCCCCTCAAAATTTTAAAAATTAGAAGGGATATAGCTTAGTGAAAAGACCCTAGGGCTCAGACAGCAAAAGTAATGTAAAAATTTAAATGTACAAAAACCAAGTACAAGCCACTGCTTACCCTTACACTTCTGAAGGGTAGTAAAAGAAAACAAGTGTATTGGGGGTTGGAAGTGTAGTTCAGTGGTAAAGCACATGCATGGCATGCACAAGGCCATAGATTCAACCCCCGGCATTCCCATCTTCCTCCAAAAAGGTTCCTCATGAGACTATCATGCCTGTAAACTAATGCAGTTATTTTTGAAGTATAATTGCCAGCAGTGCTAGCCTTATCATAAAGCTACTGAGTCAAAAAAACTTCCTCTTTTATTGATCTTTATCAAAGCATAATTCATATATAATAAAATACACATTTAATATGCACAACTGAATGCTTTCTAGTATATTTAAGGTGTATACAACTATCATCACAATTTCAGACTCATCATCCAAAAAACTACTTTTCAACAAATGGTGCTTGGAAAACTGGATATCCACATACAAAAGAATGAAATTGTGGGCTGAAGTGTAGCTAAATGACAAAGTGCTTCCCCACATGTTCAAGGCCCTGAGCTTATCAATACCCATCACTGAAGGAAAAAGAAAAAAAGAATAAATTAAACACCTTATACCACATACAAAAATTAACGCAATGGACCAAAGATGTAAATATTAAGCTATCAGGACTGGGGATATAGCTCAGTGGAATAAGTGCCTGCCTGGCAAGCGCAAGGTCCTGAGTTCGATCCCTGGTACCGCAAAAAATAAATATTAAGCTATAAAACTCTTAGATTGGTTTCACAACCATGTATTTATAGTTAACCCTAATGAGCTATATACACATAAAAGTAGTTAAAATGAATAAGATGTGTATACCGCACCTACAATACCAGCAGTTGAGAGGCTGAGGCAGGAGGATCTCATTTGAAGACAGCCTAGGCTATATATATATAGCATCACCCACCCCCAAAACAAAGCAAAAAGTCATTAAGATGATCTGTGTATTTTACAATAGTTAAAAAAGACCATATGCTCTTTGGTGCCACCTCTTTACCTCATCTCCCACCCTACCCTTAAAACAGCCAACCTACTTTTCAGTCCTTATAGATTTATTTATTTGGGGTATTTAGTAGACATGCAATAGAGTAGGGTTTTCTTGTGATTTGTTTTGACTTTTCATTTAGCGTGATGTTTTCAAAGTTCATGTTTAGTATGCATCGGATATCCCCACCCCCCACTCCCATGGTCCTGAGAATTGAACCACAGCATCAAGAAAAGCAGGCAAGCACTCTTATCACTGAGCTATACTCTCCTTTTTTGGGGGGGATGAATTCAAGACTTTTGCATTTACATTCCCATCCCTTTTTGGTTGATTTTGTTTTGTTTTGTTTTGTTTGTCTTTTTGAGACTGTGTCTCACTATGCAGTTCAGGCTGGCCTTGAGCTCACTTTATAGCCCAGGCTGGTCTCGAACTCTCAGTGATCCTCCTGCCTCAACCTCCCGAGTGCTGGGATTGCAACGTGCACCAACACACCCGGCTACATTCCCACGCCTTTTATTTATTTATTTATTTTTTTCTATTTTGAGATAGGGTGTCTTTAAATTGCACCAGACTAAGCCAGGCATGGTGGTGTACGCCAGTAATCTCAGCACTCGGGAGGCTGAAGCAAGAGGTTCATTACAAGTTTGAAACCAGCCTGAGCTACAAAGTGAGCTCAAGGCCAGCCGGAACTGTTCCAAAAAAAAGCGCCAGACTTGCCCAAACTTGTGATATTCCGGCATCCGCCTCTCAAGAATGCTGGGATTAAAAGCGTGCATTACTACAATTGTTTTCCTTTTTTACGGCAAAATATTTCGCTGTATAGAAATAGCACATCTGTGTATCCATTATTAGTCTAAATAAAATGTCCAGTTTCATGCAGTTTCTACAGCCTCTTTAGCCCCTCAGACTGGGAAACACCGCAGGAACAAAAGCTGATTTGGAGGGGAAGAGGCAGGGGTTTGGACTCTTTCAGAAACAACCCAGCAAGAGCTCTCCGGAGGTGGCCTAGCACAAGCAGGGGCCATGGGTTGGGCAAGGTGCATCTTGGGAGATGTAGTCCAGGCCGGCCGCACCGCGTGTTAGGATTGGAAGTTCTCTGGCTGATAAAGAGAAGGCAGCAACTCACAAAGTTCGAATTAGTCTTTAGGGGAGAAAGGAGGAATATAATCATCTGTGTCACGTAGGTTCAAATTCCTCGGGTCCATCTCTCTCGGGCAGAATCATAAGGGGCTAGAAGGCCGACCCGAGCAGGGCCGGGCGACTTCATGCTGCGCAGGCGTGGCCCAGCCCGACAGGATTTGGCGGGATTTCCGAACCGCGCTGTTCGCGGCGCGCAGTGGCTGAGACTGCGCCTGAGCCCAGCTGCCTCACTCGTAAGCGTGTCAGAGCTGAAACTCGCCCTGGTTAAGAGCAGAAAGTCGTGCGAGGGAGTCGGAAGCCGTCAGCGTCGGGCGCTCAAGTCAGCGGAGCAGCGCAGCCATCCGGGTGAGTGCGCGCGACCGCGACCCTCGCTGCCGCGGGAGACTCCCTCTCGCCCGCTGGACCCGCCCGGCCCGTCCGCCCGCAGCCAGCCTCTGGCCGCTCTGCCTCGGCCGAGGAACCGAAGATGGCGGAACCGGGCCCGTCAGACCCAACCGCCCTTCAGAGCGCCAGTGAGGAAACCGATGCCGGCTCAGCCTCAGAGCCTGCGGACCTTCACGGCCAGCGTTAGTTTTCCTGACTTGAGCGAGGAAGTCGAGATGTGGGAGGAGGGGCGGGCACAGCTGTTCGCCTTAGAGCCAGGGATTGGGTGTCGGGTCGGCGTTCTCCCTGCGACACCGTGTTGTACTTACAAAGCGCCAGCCTCCCGTTCCAGAAAGATCATTTTCATCATCTCATTGAGGAAAACTCATGCTCCTGCTGTTGAGGGAATAATAGGAAGACTGGGCGTTTAAGAGCTTACAAAGTGAAATTATTTATATGCTCAAAGTATAAAGTGCACAGATTACAAGTGTGTACAGCTCAATGAATCATTACGAAATGAGACCTTGACTCAGGTTAAGAAAAATAGTATGCTGTCAACCGGGCGTGCATGTCTAGACTTATCCCTCTGGGAGGCTGAGGCAGGAGGATTCCCGAGGTCTCATAGGCCAACCTGAACTACCTAGCAAGACCCAATCTCAAAAAGAAAGAAAAAGAGTCTAGTGCTTAAACTTTCACACACTTGCCTAATATTTTCCACTCTTCCCCAGTAGCAAACAATATATTGAGTTCTGTTGCCAAGAACTAACCTTGACTGTTTTTGAATTTTACATGTTGACTAAACAGTTCCGCATGTTTGCCAACACATTTATCTTTTTAATTTTTAGCTATGTTGTTTTAAATGTCATTTTCCTAATTACTGATGAAGTTAGCTATTCATTTTTCTTAGCCATTTGGTTATATTTTTTTCTTCCAGTGTGATTTGACCTTTCAGGGTCTTAGTGGTGTCTTGTTTTTTTTGAGACATGATTTTGCTATGTAGGGGGCTGGGGATATAGCTCAGTGGAATAAGCGTCTGCCTAGCAAGCGCAGGGTCCTGAGTTCGATCCCCAGTACTGCCAAAAAAAAAAAAAAAAGTGATTTTGCTATGCAGTTCAGGCTAGCCTTGAACTCACTTTGTAGCCCATGCTGGCCTCAAACTCGATGCTCCTCCTGCCTCAGCCTTCCAAATGCAGGAATTATAGGCAAGTGCCACTACGCCCAGCCTTTATGGTGTCTTTTGATGGATAGAAGTTATGAATTTAAATATTGTTGTTTTTTTTCCTGTGGTACTACTTCACAGTGAGCTATATCCCCAACCTTTTTTTATTTTGAGACTGGTAGTTGCTAATCACTAAATTGTCTGGTTGGGCTTGGACTTCCAAAATGCTGGGATTAAAGGCGTGCACCACCATACTTCTTCTTTTTGGTTCTTTTCATCATGTATCCAGTTCTCTATCTGAAGATCATAATATTCTGCTATATCCTGTGGTCCATGTCTGTAATCCCAGCACTGAGGGAGGCTAAAGCAGGAGGATTGCAAATTCAAATCCCTCCTGGGCAGCTCAGCCAGAACTCGCCTCATACTGTTAAAAAGGGTTGAGGACATACAGTGGAAGAACACTCCTAGGTTTCATCTCTAGATACTGCAAAACATAGAAACAACCATAAGGTCATGAAAATATTATATATTCTGAAAACTTTTTTTAACCTCTTAGACATATAATCAAAACTGGAAGTTGATTTTTCTCTGTGGTGCAGAAGAGGTCGAGTGCATTTTATTCTGTAAGGCTAGTCAACTCAGCACTGTTTATTGAAAAGACCATCCTTTCCCCATTCTTCTGCAGTGCTTTTTCATAAACTGTAAGAGGGAATATTTAAATTTCATTCCAAGTATTCTGATATATGAATTTATCACCAATTCAAAGCATTTTACATCTGTTGTTCAAGAGATCTGTACCTAAACCAAGAACAGACATTCATATCTTCTGTCAAGTCTCCAAAAGTGAGGTTTATATGTTATCTTTTTGAGTTAAATTTGTCAATTTTTCCAGATTCTTTTGATGTGATTTAAATCCACTTATTTTTTAAAAATCCATTTATTCTTATGAATATAGGCTTGTTCAGCTTTACCAATACAACTTGAAGATAATTTGAAAGTTTTTGTTCTCAGTTTTTTTCAAGCTATCTTTTTTTTTTTTGGCGGTACTGGGGATCGAACTCAGGACCCTGCGCTTGCTAGGCAGGCACTTATTCCACTGAGCTATATCCCCAGCTCTCAAGCTATTGTAACTGTCAAACTAGCCTTATACTTAGGGGCAGTATTTCAGACTGCGCAGGATGATACCTGTTTTTTTGTCATTTGCTTATTCAGTGAAGTTGGAAATTGACTAAATAAAATAATGATGCTCAAATTCGAAACCCACCTGTTGGACCAAGCTGTGACCCTTGCCTTAGATGGGAGGTGCTTATTTTAGTCCGTACTTTATCATGTGACCAACCATCCTATACTTAGTTTCACTGTCTCCCTCCCTTAACCCCTTTGCTGGGAGGATATAGAGAAACTGAAGCAGTTTAACTTTTCATCAGTTTAAAAAATTTTGTAAATTCTAGTCCAGGAAAGTCTTCATACTTTTACCAAATGCCTAATGATTATGCTGTATTGTGGATGTGTGTAAAAATAGACTGGGCCCCTACCCTCTGTGAATATAAAGCAGGAGAATAGGGACATAGTGAATCTCATAAGGTCTGCATCTGTAGGAAGCAGAATGGGCCTGGCTTTTCTGGGTGTCTTTCTTGCAGAATTACCTGGCTAGCTAGAGATGGGGTTTGATCTTTTTCCTACCATGGTAGGTCAGCTTATCAAGCAGAGCTGTTTCTTAGTATTCTTGGGGTACTGGTTCCAGAATCCCCTCCTACCCAGATACCAAAATGTGAGGATATTCAATTCCTTTATCTAAAACAGTAATTTTTGCAAATCTACATATTTTCCCACATGCTTTTTAAACCATCTCTAGATTGCTTGATATACCTAATATAATACAAATGCTTTATAGGTTATTATACTATATTGTTTGGGGTGAATAACAAGAAATAAGTTTGTACATGTTAAGTACAGACAACATTTTTAACCAAATATTTTCTATCTATGGTTATTTGAATCCTTTTTTTGGTTGAACTTTGATGCAGAAGCAGTAGATAAGGAGGTCTTCCTGACACCTACAGTATTTGTCTAGTATTCATGGCCATCTGTGTTTTTCAGTAATGGCCATGCAGATGCAACTTGAAGCAAGTGCAGACACTTCAGTGGAAGAAGAAAGCTTTGGCCCACAGCCTATTTCACGGCTGGAGGTATGGTTTTCTTTTGTCTTGTGTTTTGAGTCAGGGTCTTATTCTGTAATTCAGGCTTGCCTTGAACTCCCTGCAGCCCTCCTGCCCCAGGCTCCTGAGTGCTGGGATTACAGACATGCCCCACCATGCCTGATTTGGAGGTATGTTCTTCACTGCTGATTTTTTATTGCAGTGCTGTATTAGATTCTTCTATCTAGTGAGTAATATCAATTTTTACATAAACCATAGGTTTGTTACTCAGGTCAAAACTCAAGTTAAAGACAGGCGTAGTGGTACACATTTGTAATTCCATCACTTGGGAGGCTGAAGCACAAGGATCACAATTTCAGGCCCAGCCTGGGCCACATAGTGAGACTCCACCAGAAAATTAAAAGAAAAAAAGGCTGGGGATATAGCTTAATGGTAGAGTACTTGCCTAGCATGCACAAAGCCCTAGGTTCAATCCCAGGTACCTCCAACGACAGCAAAAAATTAGGGCTTCAGAAGGTTGTCAAGAACTCCATGAAAAGACTTAAGATTATGGTTAAATATTCCTGGCCAGATTTCTTCTTTTGGTTTTTAGTTTTTATTTTGGTGCCGAGGATCAAACTCAGGACCTTGTGCTTGCCAGGCAGGCAGGTGCTATGCTGCTGAGCTACATCCTTGGCCCAAATTTCTTCTTTCTTTCATCAGTAACTTCTTACTTTATTGTTTTTCCTTCTTAGAGATGAATTATTAGAAACTAAGGCCTAGGATCCCTTGGTAGACTCTCAGTACTGCTTATACTAATAAAAGTGCTGTCCAAAGAATTAAAATGGCCCTGAAACAGTTATACAGAGAGGAGAAAAAAGCACCTTTCCTCCCTGACCTGTATCTTTGCAGAAGATAGTAAGACAGTTGTCATAGACAGGAAAAAGGATTTAAGTTTTTAAGATACAAGAATCTAGCTCAAATTTGTGAATGCTTAAGAATACGAAGCACCAAAACCAAGACTTTCCAGTATTTTGCTGCACATCATACAAAAGCCTCACTGTGGGTACAGTTGATTTGGGTTGAAAGAAGTAGGGTGGGAAGTTTGATTCTTCTGTCATTTTTGCCTGTTTTACCTGCAGAGCTTTAGAACTCTTGAAATTATTTAAGTCGATTTGTGATAAACATCTGACAATTACAACTCTCTTTTTTTTGTAGTATTTGAGATCAAATCCAAGGCATGGACTGGGCTCAGATTTGCAGACCATCTGCCCCAGCCCCCAGAGTGCTGGGTTTCCAGGCGTGCACTACCACACCAGGCTCTATGAGCGCCCTTCCATCACGAATGAGTATTGCTTAAGTATGAAAAGTAGGCATGTTTTCTCTTGACAAATACACATCCCTCCAGTAACTCGTGGTCTCTCAGAGTACATGATTAAACTAGTAATAAAACCAAAGCAAACCTTGTGAATAAGGAGAAAAGGTGCCATGGTGTAGTTTGCCTTAAGAAGTGGTGTAAAAGTGATATTTAGTGGCCCAAACAAAATAGTTTTCTTTATTCTCAGTATCAGTTGTTAGAAAAGGTACTGATACACCAAGACAGTGCTTCTCTCAACTTTGGATCTCTTACCTGTTTGCCCTGGCATTGTGTAAAAATAGTGTTTTCTATCTGTGTTTAATGTGGGAAGGTTTGTGAAATGATTTTAAAATGGCCTTTTAGAGCTGAAGGTCTCAGAGTTCATTTAGAGTCAGTCCACAAAGGTTGGGAGTTACTGGTTTCATCCCAATTCCTAATGAGGATCTTTTTTTGAGTGGGGGGGCAGGTACAGGAATCCCAGATTCAGGACTATGTGCTTGCCAGGCAGGTGCTGTGCCACTGAATTATCCGCAACCCTTTTTTTAAATCATCTCTGCTGTTCGATCCCCATTACCACAAAAAAAAAAAAAAAAATCTCTGCTTTTTTTTTATTTTTTTATTTTAAAGACACTAATAAAAAAAGCAAAATACCAACAATGTAGACAAAAACAAAACAAAGCAAAAACAATAAAAATGATACAGGATTTCAGAACAAAACGATAGGACTTAAAAGTGGCTGTTCTATTACATTTTGTTACCTTCAACAGAGTTGCACAGATTATCAGATGTAAGAATGCAAATTGATCACACCATTAAAGAGAATAAAAAATAAAAACAACAACAAAAAATTAGAAACAATACAGAGTTTCACTAGACAAGATGGTAGGAATTCACCAGTTTGTTATATTATGTATTGTTGTCCTCAAGTTAGTTGTTTAGATTATCAGATATAAGCATGCAAAATTGATCAAAAAGAGAAAAAATTAGGCATTAACTGTTCCTTTCAATAAACCATTAGACTTCAGCGGTACAGTTATCTGCGCTCTCTGTTTTTCTCCCTCTGTGTGTGTGTGTGACACACATACGCACGCACGCACACACAATTTCCCTTCTTTTTCTCCTTTTCCTCATCCCAGTTCCTTTTGAGCAATTTCTTTCCCTTTCATAATATCTATTGTACAGTTCAGACTGGTCTCCAATTTGCAGTGATCTTCCTGGCTCACCCTCCCAAGTGCTAGGATTATGGGTGTGTGCCACTGTGCCCAGCATGTTGGGGGTTTGGTTTGGTTTTCCAGTACTGGGGAATGAACTTAGGGCCTTGTGGTTGTTAGACAGGTGCCCCACCACTGAGCTACCTCCCTGGCCTCTTTTTTTGTTTGTAATTATTTTTGAGAGCGTCCTACTAAGGCGCCCATAATGGCCTTCAACTTAGGACCCTCCTTCCTCAGCCTGCTGAGTGCTATAGTTGGGATTGTGGGTGTGTGCTGCCACACTCAGCAAGAGTCCTCTTTAATATACATGGCATAGTGCTAGTTTAAAACTACTTGTTTTGATAATGAACAGTTGGATAATATGTAGTGCTTTACCTGTAGGATGCACTTCTCAGAGCTTCTGGGTGTAATAAAAGTCATCACAGTGAAGTAAGTCAGTCATGTAGTATTTATGTTAGATGAAGGAATTGAAGTTTAAATTTCCATAGTTTTGGTCAGATATGGTACAGCATGCCTATAATCCTAGCTCTTGGGAGTCTGAAGCAGGAAGATCATCCTGAGTTCAAGCCCAGCCTAGGCTACATAGTGAGTTCAAGGGCAGCCTGAACTACATAGCAAGACCCTGTCTCCAATCAGTCAATAAATAAATATTTAAAACACGAAAATTTCCATGGTTTTCTTTACTTATAGCAATGTGGCATAAATGCCAATGATGTGAAGAAGTTAGAAGAAGCTGGATTCCATACTGTGGAGGCTGTTGCCTATGCACCAAAGAAGGAGCTGATAAATATAAAGGGAATTAGTGAAGCCAAAGCTGATAAAATTCTGGTAAGTACAAGTAGGGGGGCATTAGTAGGGACAGGACAAATAGGTATATACCAAGGCAGTCCTCCCCCACCCCCCATGGTGTCATCATCCTGTCTTCCATTTCTGAAAGTGACTGTATCACCCGTTTTTTATATTTGTATGTGTCTCATTGCATAAATTCATATTTTCTTTAGAGTCATGTTATCATGGAATTTGATGTAAATGCTGCCAAACTGATAACCAGTCTACATTTCCACCAGCAAAGGCTGATTTGTACCTTGTTTTTTTAGATGTTATGATCTTAGATCCTGGAAATATATTTATTCAGCTGGGTATAGTACCATGAGCCTGTAATTCCAGCTACTTAGGTTTTGCATTCTCTTGTTTTTTGTTTTGGTACTAGGGATCAAACTCAAGGCTGTGCTCATGGTAGGCAAGCCCGCTACCACTGAACTACATCCCCAGCTAATTCCAGCAACTTGGGAGCCTGAGGAAGGAGAATCCTAAGTTCTAGTACAAACTGGGTAGCTTAGTGAGACTGCCTCAAAACAAAGTTTTAAATATAAAGTCAAGTGTAGTGATGCACACCTGTAATCCTAGCACTCTAGAAGACTGAGGCAAGAGGAGTGTAAGTTCAAGTCCAGCCCGAGCACACCTTTTTTTGAGGTCACTTAGACCCTGCCTCAAAAAAGTAAAATGTACTGGGGATGTAGCTTATTAAAAAAACCCAGGATTCAATTCCCCATAAAAACTAATAAGAAGCAGAAGGCTGGGGATATACTTCAGCAATAGATCACTTCCCTAGCATATGTGAGAACCTAGGTACGATCTCTAGTACCACCAATAGAAGGACTGTCATTGGGAATTGTAGTTAAATTAATAACTCCCATGTGAAGTAAATGTTGTGCTGCTGGGCTGTTCCCCCCAGCCTAGCTTGATCTTTGAAGTTTTACATAGGATAAACTGAATAATTATCTATAAATTATAGTTCCCTATATTGCTTACCTTTATGGTTTTGGAGAAATTTTCTTCTAAACAAAAAAAAGTAAAAGCTAAGGAATCTTCAAAAAGAATGCATTCTTTATTATTGAATAGTTTCATTACATTTATTTTTGCCATGTACCTTAGTGGATGATAAATCCAACATTTGGTGTACGTATTTAATGTCTCATCGTACATTAGTATATGTAACTCATACTATTTGATTGTGGATATTCTTGGGATTTTTCTTTTTGGTTTTGTTTGTTTGTACCTGGTATTGAACCCAGGTCCTTCACACTTAGCTTCATCCCCAGGTTTTGGAACATGGTCTCATTAAGTTGCCCAGGCTGGGCTCCAATCTGCAATCCTTCAGCCTGAGCCTCCCAGGATGCCTAGATTGCAAGAATACACCATCAGACCTTGCTGACTGGATATTCTTTTTTTTTTTTTTTTTTTTTTTTTTTTTTTTTTTTTTTTTTTTTTTTTTTTTTTTTTTTTACTGGATATTCTTAAATTAAGAGTGTTGAATTTTTAAGCACTGCTGCCCCGCAGTGGGCCCCGCAGCTGCTCCGCTGTGGGCCCCACAGCTGTGTCACAGTGGGCCCCGTGGCTGCCCCACTGTGGGCCCCGCGGCTGCTTCGCTGCTGCTCCGCAGTGGGCCTGGTGGCTGCTCCGCTGAGGACCCCGCTCAGGGCACCTCATGGACTGGACCCGCCCCCACCCATAGCACGATGACAGGGTGGAGCTGGCGGTCCGCTGTGAGCATATGTGCTTTCCCACCTTCAACCATGGCAGTTTGTATACACCCATGTATGTTATAGTATAGTCTGAGGCAGCTATATCTCTTCCCAAGGTGAGAGTCCAAGGATATAGATAAACCCAGGAGTACAGTTATTATCACAGGGAAGATGACTGATTGAGTGGTAGGGCAACGGAGATGAGGGAGGAGAAACAACGAACTGATCAAAAGGGCCATCATCTGTGTAACTGAGTAACAAAGGTGAAGGT
>PVLD010017360.1:0-42132 GCA_004027595.1 Dinomys branickii | reverse complement strand
CTGCCTCAGCCTCCTGAGTGCTGGGATTCTAGGCTGTGCCTCCACGCCTGGCTGTATCTTCTATTTTGATGAGTTGGCTTTTATGTGTTTGTTAATGGCTTGAAGTAAGATAGCGTGCCTGTAAATTCATGCACCTGGAAAATGTTTATGTGCTTGCAAGCTAGAGTTCCTTTTCACTGAGGTAAGTATAGTTAACTGGAGATTACATCCTTGTGGAAAAATATTTTTATAAAAGGCACAATAAACTAGGGTTTGGAGAGATAAAGCTGTATTAGTAACAGGGGGTAACTGTTAGTTTTCCTGTGTGAAGAAGAAATGGGAGATTTGTCCAAAAGCAGGCCCTGTGTAAGAACAGTAGTAACAGCTGGGGGCTGTGGGGAGGCCCAGCCGCGCCCCCTTCTGCCGTATTCCTCCTGAATCTGGGGCCCAGTTCTGCTCACGCTTTTACAAATCCAGCTCAGCTTTGCAGTCCGCAGTTTGAGGGCTTTCCCAAGGGAAAGGAGCATTAAGAGACAGTGAAACGAAGAACGATCTAAGCTTATAGTGTTTAATTTTGCAGGCCTGTATCTTGTAACCTGAACAACTACTTTGAAGATAGCAATACACAATATAGGCCAGATATGGTGGCACAGGCCTGTAATCCCAGCACTCGGGAGGCTGAGGCAGGGGGATCATTGCAAGTTTGAGACCAGCCTGGGTTACAAAGTGAGCTCAAGGCCAGTGTGAACTGCATAGCGAGACCCTGTCTCAAAAACACACACAAAAAACAAAAAAGAAAGACAAAAACAGCAATATATTAACTATTATTAATCTCCTATTATGTTTTGAATTTCTGTACCTTTTTTTTTTTGGTTCTGGAATCAAATTCAGGACCTTGCACTTGCCAGGCAGGCGCTGTAACCACTGACCTGCATCATTGCTTTTATCTTACTAAAAAAAAAAAAAACAAGCAAACCTGAAAACAGATAGTAAAATGTTCCAAGCCCTTGCCCCCAATCCAGGCCACCAGCCTTGAACCTGCAGTGTAGCTCAGACTGGTCTCCAATTTGCCATTCTCCTGCCTCAGTCTCCCGAGTGCTGGGATTACAGGCGTGTGCCACCATGCCTGGCTTCTTGCTCTTCTTGATAATAAGGGTCCTGCGTTCCAAACAGAAGCAGGGAGGGTCCTACACCAGGCAGCATAAAGTGACCCTTCCCCTGTGTCAGTCACCGGCGGGTCCTCGTGCGCGCCAGGTAGGAGCTTGTGCTGCTGGGCTGTATCCCAGGCCCCCTGAACTTCATTTTTAAGATTTTTGAGATACCATAGTCAGGAAACAAACTGATGATGTAAGGATGAATCGTCAGAGCACCTTTGTATTTCCAGGCGGTAAAGTTCATCCGCTTACTGAGGTCCAGAGAAAAACTATTTAGAAAATGCGTGTGTTCGCTTGCCATTTACGGCTCACACTGGGGGTGAAACACACAGAACGGCCAGGCTGGCGGGGGTGGGAGCTCAGTGGGGGCCACTGTGAGTTGAGGGCCACGGTTCACTGCAGCACTGTAAACATGCTGTCTTGATTGCTGTTGCCTCGTTGCTGACACAAAATACCTGAGGCCCCAAATTAAGGAAGGAAGGGTTTATTAAGCTCAAAGTTTGTAGGTTTCAGTCCATAATGGGCGGGCTCCAAGGCAGGGCGGCAGGGCACAGGGCAGCACTTCATGGTGGCAGAAGACAGCAAAAGCAGCGAGAGCAAAAAGGGGGGGACGTGCTGAGCGTGGTGGTGCACCCCTGTAATCCCAGCACTGGGGAGGCTGAGGCAGGAGGATCATTGTGAGTTCGAGGCCAGTCTGGGCTACAAAGTGAGCTGCAGGCCAGCCTGAACTGCATAGCGAGACTGTCTCAAAACGACCAAAAAAAGAGAGAGAGAGAGAGAGAGAGAGAGAAAGCCTGGGGTGTAGTTTAATGGTAGAGCATAAGACATACAGAGAGTGAATTTATTTATAGATCAAATAGAATCTATGAAAAGTATTTATTTACATGGAAAGTATTTTGAGTACTAAAGTTTTTTTTGAGACAGGGTCTTGCTGCGTAACGCAGGGTGGCTCTTTTTTTTTTTTTTTTTGGCGGTACTGGGGATCAAACTCAGGACCCTGCGCTTGCTAGGCAGGCGCTTATTCCACTGAGCTATATCCCCAGCCCTTTTTTTTTTTTTTTTTTTGTAACAAAAATTGAACTCAGGACCTTGCACTTGCCAGCCAGGCACTTTTGCTGCTGAGCTATATCCCCGCCCTGCAGGGTGGTTCTGAACTTACTATGTAGCCCAGGCTGACCTCGAACTCACAGAGATCCTCCTGCCTCAGCCTCCCAAGTGCTGGGCTGTCATGTCTGCACTATCCTGACTGGCTTAAAGTTTTAATTATACTGTTGCATTATATGGGGGAAGGAGATAGTGTAACTTATAAGTCTCCCTCCCTCTCTCCCTCCTCTCTGTCTCTTTCTGTTTTTGTGGCATTGGGAAATGAATGCAGTCCTCAAATATGCTAGGCAAGCATCATCATTTAAAAAAGAAAAAGAGCTGTTAACTCAAAAGAGAACTGAAAGTTTCCTTTTTTGTTTTTTTGTACTAAAAAAAAAAACCTGTGGCACCTTTAAATGCTAAAAGAAATACTGTACTTCCGGATGAGTCTTCCCTAATAAAATAGTTTTATAGTTCCCTGTGCCGAGCGGTGTAGTGTCCTTACAGTTATTTGACTGAAAAAGAAGAAGCTGGTTGGGTCCCCGGCAGTGTCATACAGAACTGAAATCACACTTGCCACTGCACGCTGCTGCCTCTGGAGCATTTAACCTTTGCACTGATCTGTGAGATTTTGTTTCCCTTTCTGTGGAAAAACCCTGTAGCACGCAGGCCTTTCCTCCCTCCTTCCCCTCTCCCCTTCCCGTCTTACCGCCCTTCTTTCTTTTCTTTTTTCTGAAAGAAAACAGCTGGGTCATCATTTTGTACATTCATTGGTTACCACGTAGCTTGGGGCAGGACCTGGCACCTTCTGGGAGTCCTTCCGTGACAACAGTCACTTTATTTATTTATATATTTGTCTTTTTGAGGCAGGGTCTCGCTGTGCAGTTCAGGCTGGCCTTGAGCTCACTCTGTAGCGCAGGCTGGTCTCAAACTCTCAATGATCCTCCTGCCTCAGCCTCCCCAGTGCTGGGATTACAGGTGTGCGCCACCGCGCCCGGCCAACGCTGCCTTTAATAAACAGGGAGCTGGAGACGACTGTAATGGATCTGGATTGTGCTAAACAGAACTTGCAGACTGGAAACTGAAATAAATTCCCAAGCGTGTTGTTAAACTCCTGAGTGCTGGGCTCTGCCATGTACCCCGTGAACCCTGAGCTGGTGTTTATCACCTACGAGAAAAGCCCAGAAAGGTTCAGCAAGCTGTGAGACAACACACAGCTACGAAAAAGCGGCACATAGGGTCTGGCTGCAGGGCAAGGCAGCAGGCACCTAACGGTCCTGTGGAATCCAAGGACTCATTTAGTTGAGAAAAACCAAGAGGCTGAAGGTGTTAAAAGGCGCTGTGATTGGCTCCATCTCTTCCTCCCTTCAAATAAAGCTAAACCGGTGATGACTTCTTGATGCTATTAGTTTCCTAAGAAAGAAAGGTCACTGTTTCTCAGTGTTGAAACTCTGGAGTCGGCCTGCATGTGCTTGGATCTGCCCTACGCCTAGCGAATCACAGTGGCGTGTGTAGGGCGCCTCACTTGTCCGAGGCTCAGTTTCCCTGTCTGGGAAATGGGCATAGAAGTGGCCTGCCAGGTGAAGACCGGCTGAGAAGTCAACTATGTGCAAACTGCAGCTGGAAACTGGCAAAGCACATGTGCTTTAGGATGAAGATTATTTTTAAAAGTTGATAAATTCTACTGTCAGGCGGTTTGTTTTTTGTGTTGCTGAGGATTAAACCCAGGGCCACACACAGGAAGAAACTGATTAAGAAAAAAAAAACCCTAAATTCATGGCTTTTGAAATTATACTTTTCAAGATTAGAAAAAGAAATGGACTTTCTGGGGTGAATCAGATAAAGTTCAGGGTGAACAGATGGGGACTAAAGGGGCCAACAGGACAGCGGATTATGGGGAGAGAGAGAGATTTAACGGGTGATTCCAGGCCTAGAGGCTCGCACTTATGAGGCTTGGGAGGCTGAGGCAGGTGGACCACAAGTTTGAGCACAGCCTGGGCAGCTAAGGAACTTGGTGAGAACCTGTTTTAGACTAAAATTTTTCTCAAAACTGCTGGCATTGTGGCCAAGTGTGAGGTCTGAGTGCGGCTGACCCCAAGGGTGCGCTTCTGCCAGACAAGACGAAACCAGAGAGTGTAAATGTGAGCTTCCAAAAGCGCTGCCCTTGCGTTCCCGCTTCACTTGCTATCAGCACGGCGACCTGGCCCGGAGGGAAGCCACCGCCTGACTGTGAGCTGTCCCTCCCGGGGACCCACGGAGCACAACTCCGGCCGCAGCTGGTGACAAACTGCCCTTCAGGCCAAAGCCACAACCCAAGGCAACCAAGACTTCGGAGCCCCCTCTGCCCCTGGTCGAGCCCTGAGATGGGGCTGCAGCCCCGGCTGACACCTACGTTGTCCCTTGGGCCGTGATATCCAGATCCCTTAAAACACTCAAACTGTGTTTGTTGTTTGAAGCAGCTGCGTTTTAGAGTCATTTGTTGCTTAGCAACAGTAACTGAGGCAGTCTCTGTTTCCATGGAGCTCACAGCCTATTGGCAGCAAAAGGATGTCAGTTAAGGATGATACCGAGGAGCGTAAAATTCAAGCTGTGCCAGGCAGAGGCAAGAGGCATGAGAGGGACAAGGGCCAGGGACAAACTTTTGGGAAATGAAGCTGGGCTGGGATTCGAGGATGCGATGCGTTGGGCTGGTGGTGCGGCGGGGAGCTCAGACTCCCGCCGGGGTGGTGCAGCCCGGGGCACCCGAGGGAAGCTGGCGGGCCTCGAGCGAGGGGGGCGGGAGGGGCGGTCAGCGACATCTTGGGAGAGGAGTCGGCTTGGCCGTGCGGCGGGGCGGCAGAGGCCGGAGAGGACCCGCCCTATGCTGTTTCTGCTGGGCTCCAGTGCACGGCCCTTGAGGTCCGCGAGGCCGTCCCTCCGTCCGCCAGGGTTGCAACCCACGGGCCCTGACACCCCATGTTGGCCTGAGTCCGGACAGAGAGTTGTCTGTCCACGCGGCGGAAGGACTGAAATCCTGGTGATGTGGCTAGACCCCTCTGCAGCGACTGCAAATGGACCGTATCTCGATTACAGCAAAGAATACTAACGTAGGTGCATGAATATGTAACGGTAACATAGGTGCATGAATATGTAATGTACACACACACGGGGAGCGTATATAACATAAAAGAAAATATATATATATATTGGTTTTTTAAAATTTATTCTTTTTGTCTTTTTGAGACAGGGTCTCACCAGTCAGTTCAGGCTGGCCTTGAGCTCACTTTGTAGCCCAGGTTGGTCTTGAACTCGCAATGATCCTCCTGCCTCAGCCTCCCGAGTGCTGGGGTTACAGGTCTGTGCTACCACACCTGGCTCAGCCCTTGACCCTTTAAACTTGCTTTAACCCTGATTAAAGCTGCTCTGGGCCTGGGCGGCAGGGGTGACGCTGCAGGGAGCTGTCGCCCAGGGAATAGGTGTCTGTGGCACGAACGCTGGCCAGCTGAGTCAGCCTCCACAGCTGGGCGGACGGAGGCAGCTCTGGCACTCAGGGTGTCTGTTCGATTTTTGTTCAAACAAATTGGGTTGTAAAGTTCTGAGGACCCTCAGGGCCTCCTCCTGCTTCTGAGGAACAGACCTGACAGCAGGATGGGTCTCTGCTCAGCCCTGCCACAGGCAGGCGGCGCAGGTGTCTGCAAAGGGCCTCCGGTGGGTCTCCCTGTCCCCCCCTCTCCCAGGGTCTGCTCTCCGCCTCAGGTGACCCCCGGGCCGAATGCCTGGCAGCCCTGGACCTTTACCCCACAGATTCCTCATCACCTGGCCACCCCAGCATCTGGTCCATCTCCCCGGCCAGGCCACTGCTGCCCCAGGGCCTGGGCTGCTGCTCCCCGGGACGGAACACACTTCCCGGGACTCCTCCGCCCGGCCCACTCTCCCACCACCTTGCTTCATTACCAGCGGGGCACTGTCACTGAATTGACCCTACCTGGCCGGGGACTGGTGGGTTCAAGCTGTTTCCCATTTGGGTGTCACCTCCATGAGGACCTTGTCCTCTTCAGCCTCCAGATTTGACAGACCGGCCCAGCGCTGAGCCGTGTGGGCCTGGTGGCCCTGGGTGCCCCTGCCACCTTCAGCCACCAGCTAGTTTCTTTTTAAAAATTTTTTTAAAAGCTGGGCGTGGTGGCTCATGTCTGTAATCCCAGCACTCGGGAGGCTGAGGCAGGAGGATCATAGCAAGTTCGAGACCAGCCTGGGCTACAAAGTGAGCTCAAGTCCACCCTGAACTGCATAGTGAGACCCTGTCTCAAAAAGACCAAAATAAATAGATAAATTTTAAATTAAAAAATTTTTAAAAATTTATGGTACCAGGAATTGAACTCAGGACTTTGCACTTGCCAGGCAGGTGCTTGTGCCACTGAGCTGTATCCCCAGGCTTCTAGTTTTCTTTACTTGAGACAGGATTTCACTATGTAACCCAGCCTGGCCTTCAACTCACAGTGATCCTCCTGCCTCAGACTCCCAAGTGCTGCGATTACAAGTGTGTACCACCATGCCCGGCTGGGCACTAGCTAGTTATGCTGGTCCCAGTGGGGTACACACTGGTCCCTCAACTCCTTCCAAAGCCCAAATTAGCTGCTTCTTCTTCTTCTCCTTCTCCTTCTCCTTCTTCTTCTCTGAGATACAATGCCCACAGCACATGAGATGCCTATCTATCTATTTATTTATTTATTTATTGTGTCTTTTTGAGACAAGGTCTCACAATGCAGTTGCAGTTCAGGCTGTGCTTAAGCTCACTTCGCAGCGCAGGTTTGTCTCAAACGTGTAACAATCCTCCTGCCTCAGCCTCCCAAATGCTGGGATTACAGGTGTGCGCCACCACGCCTGGCTGAGACACCTATTTAAACTACATGATTTATCAGTGGTTAGTAAACCCGCAGAGTTGTGCGACCAGCACCACTATCTGATGCAGAACATTTTCAGCAGCTGTTTCTTATGAGCATGCACTCCAGCCCCACCCTGGGCAACCACTGATCTACTCTCTGTCTCTCTGGTGTGTCTGCTCTGCGCATTTCATATATGTGAAATTGTGCCGTTTATATTTTGTGTCTGGTGTCATTTGCTTACATAATGTCTTTAGGGTTCGTCTGTGTTGTAGCACGTGTCAGTCTTTCATCCGTTTTCATTGCCAAGTAATATTTCATTGTGTATGTCCATCCATTCATGTGTTGATGAACATTTTCTTTTTTTTTATTTTTAAAAAAATAAAAGCACAAAAACATATTAACAGACACAAATTAGCATAAAAAATAGTACAATCACAACTGATCTACAGACAAGGTGACATGATCTCAACAGTAGTTATTGCTTTATCCATTGATATCTTCGAAGTGTAAATATATGAACCCATATACAGACATGCAAAATTGGTCAGACAATTAATAACATTTTCTTTTTAAATACTGGGGAAGGAATTCAGGCCTTTTTTTTTTTTTTTTTTTTTTTTATCTTTTTGAGACAGGGTCTCGCTATGCAGTTCAGGCTGGCCTTGAGCTTGCTTTGTAGCCCAGGCTGGTCTCAAACTCGCAACGACCCTTTTACTTCAGCCTCCTGAGTGCTTGGGATTACGGGCATGCGCCACCATGCCCGGCAAGGGAATTCAGGGCTTTAAGCATGCTAGGCAAGTGCTGTCACTTAGCTACACCCAGCCCATTTTATTTTATTTTGTTTTATTTTATTTTGAGACGTCTTGCTAAATTGTCCAAGCTGGCCTTCAGCTGTGGCCCTCCTGCCTCGGCCTCCTGATTAGCTGGGACGACAGGTGTACGCCATCACATCCGGGCTATTTCTATTTTTGTTGCCTTTGTGACTGTGTGTGTTCAAGTCACTGGTGTGGAATGCTTTACGGACTATCTGGAAAACAGATCCTAGAGACCAGAATCTGAGGGCCGTCTGCAGTAGGAGGGGCACCTCCGTGGCCTAAGGGTGAAGTTTTATTTATTTATTTATTTTTTTTTAGGCAGGATCTCCCTATGAATCCAAGCTGGCTTTGTGCTCACTTTATAGCCCAGGCTGGTCTCAAACCCGCAATGATCCTCCTGCCTCAGCCTCCCGAGTGCTAGAATTACAGGTGTCTCCCACCACGCCCGGCAGGGTGAGGTTTTAATCTCACAACCTCCCGAGAGAGAACATAACACCCTTTCACTGTGCGCGGCCTCCCTGTCATTACTCAGAAGAGCAAGTCTCAGCGCGGCGCGGACCACATCTAGCCTCCCTCTATAAACTGTGCAAATCACGCTTGGGAGCACACAGAGCAGCTCTCACTGCTCAGAGCCCTGGCTGGCAAAGCTCTGTGCTAGAAGCTGAGGGGGTGATGGCGTTTCCTGTGTTCCTCTGCCTTCCTCTTCTCCCTCTCCTCCCTCCCTGTCTTTTTCCCTCCCTCTCTCCTTCGCTGTCTTTCGTTTTGTCTTCTGGAGACAGAGTTTCACTATGGAGCCCAGGCTGGCCTTGAACTCACAGCGATCCTCCTGCCTCAGCCTTCTGAGTGCTGGGATTACAGGTGTGCAGCCGCAGCTGGCTCAGATGACTTCCTCAGTTAAAGGAAATGTCAGAAATGAGACCTGCAATCCAAGGAGAGCTGGCGAAGAGACGGGGACGCTATGTAGTAAACGCCGTGGAACAAGGTGAAAGGAATGGTCCAAAGGAAATGTTAGCCTGGAAATACTAGAAATCCATGTCAATGGGTTGGTAGTGGGCATTTTAACCTAAGAAAGATGGAAAAGAATAACATAACGTCAAAAACTAGGAAGAAAGGGCTGGGGAGCTGGGCACGGTGGCGCACGCCTCTAACCCAGCATTCAGCAGGCTGAGGCAGGAAGATCGCCTTCTGTTCAAGGCCAGCCAGGTGTATATAGTAAGTTTGATGCACTACACAGCAAGACCCTGCCTGAAAAAAGAAAAAGGAGAAACAAATAGAAGTAGATTTGATTACTTTTCACATGAGGAAGTTGAGGCTTAGAGGGCTCCCTAGCTTTCGGAGGGCCAAGGCTAGCGAGGGTGGCAGGCTAGGCCCGCCCTGCTCGCTGGGTGAGGCGGGTGAGGCCCTCTGGGCCCTGGTGCCCCTGCACTCAGTGCCCGGGGACCCTGGGGGGATTCGCTCCTCTCAGCTCCCCAACCTGGGAAGGCTCCCTCTAGAACGCCAAGCCCGGCCCAGGTCTCTGCGATGCAGAGCCTGGGACTGGCCGGTCCCTCCAAGTGACACAGACAGCAATCACCTGGTTGCAGCTGGGCTGGGACTTTCCTGGTTCGGGCACTAAATTCCCTTGTCCTGGGAACCCCCTCAGCCTGGGCACCCTGCATGGCTCCTTCCTCCCGGGTTGCTCCCCAGGCTTGGGGCTTCCAGAACATTCTGGCAGGAGGACGGGCCAGGCTGAGAAAGGGCCAAGCCTGTCACCTGCACCATGTCCTGAGAGGTGGTATTTTCCCCAGGGGAATTTTTATGCACACCAGAAGTTCAGAGAATCAACCATTCTCACTCATAAAACTCTGGGCCCAGGTGGGGATCAAGAAACCATGCTGCTGGGTGTGGTTATGCATGCCTGTAATCTCAGCACTGGGGAGGCTGAGGCAGGAGGACTGCAGCAAGTTCGAGGCCAGCCTAGGCTACAAAGTGAGCTCAAGGCCAGCCTGAACTGCATAGCGAGACCCTGTCTCAAAAAGACCAAAAAAAAGAAGAATCTCCACAAAAATTTTGTTCCTTGGAAGCCACTCTTGAGTATATCTTTTTAGGTGCCCAATTTAGAAACCTCCTAATAAAGATCTCTCAGTAGCTTTTAGAATTTAATATCTGAAAAACAGAATAAGAAATTTGCATTGGGTGCAGTGGTGCACTGCTATAACCCTAGCTACTCAGGAGGCTGAGACAGGACGGTATCAAGTTGAAGGCCAGCCTGGATGAGTTAGTAGCACCCTGTAATACAGCTCATTTTGAGGTCCTAGGTTCAACCCTGAGTACTAAAAAAGTAAAAAAAGAACTTGACTTTTTACTTCCAGATCTTTCCCCTTCATGACTGGGCTGTCAGGAAATTCCAACAGAGAAATTTAATAATGGTTACTTTTGTTTTTTTAAAGTTTTCTTACCCAGCTGTTCCCTTTTTCTAGGTTATCTTCCCAAAAGAGCTAAAGATACCATATTACAACACATATACACAACCAGGTTTACAGCAGCACAGTTCATAATAGCGAAGTCCTGGAAGCAGCCTGTGTGCCCACCAACAATGAACGGATAAAAAAAGTGAGGGCCAGTCACGGTGGTGCACAACTGTAATCCCAGCACTAGCACTCGGGAGGCTGAGGCAGGAGGATCGCTGTGAGTCCCACGCCAGCCTGGGCTACAAAGTGAGCTCAAGGTCAGCCTGAACTGCATAGCAAGGCCTGTCTCAAAAAGATAAAGAAACAAACAAATAAAAACAAAGTGCAGAACAACGGACAGATAAGAGAAAGCCAGGGGTAGATCTCTTGCAAATGGGACATTCAGGACACTAGGGGTGTGGGGCAGGGAGGGATTCCGGGAACTCAAGAAGCTCTGTGAATGTAAACACTGTATGTTGGGAACAAGAGCTGAGAATGCTAACAGCCAAGTGTGGTGGCGCACACCTGTAATCTGTAATCGCAGTGCTCGGGAGGCTGAAGCAGGAGGATCCCTGTGAGTTTGAGGCCAGCCTGCGCTACATAGTGGAACCCGGTCTCAAAAAGACATTTAAAAAATAATAACACGAAGGAAAACAGGGAAAGAGGATTTGGAGGCAGAAGGAGGGAGAGGGGTAGAGGAAAGAGTATTAAAGAAAAAGAAACAGGCTGTGCGATATAGATGAACCGGCTCCCCAAGAGGAGTGTAGACTTCACAGATTGCAAACGTGCACTCATAAAATAAAAATTAAAACCAGTTTCTGTGATGCTGGGTGTTCAATCCAGCGCCTCACTTGTGCTAGGCAAGTGCCCTACCCTGAGTTGCCCCAGAGCCTTAACTATCTTTAAAAGCCACTGGGTGTGGCTGAGGCAGGAGGATCCCAGGTTCGAGCCCCAGCCTGAGAAATGTAGCAACGTAGCAGGCCTTGTCTCAGAATAGAAAATAAAACGTGGGCTGGTGAGGTCGCTCGGTGTAAAAGCCTCGCCCCGGGGAAGAAAGCCATTCGCAAGGGTGCGTTTGTGTAGTTTTTTGCTTTCTTTTCTTTTTGGCATAGGAAATCAAACTGAGGACCTTGCACTTGCCAGGCAGGCTTTTATTTTCTTTTGTGGGGCTGGGGTGAGAGCCGGGGCTCTGGACTCCATCCCTAGCTCCAACCCTTCTCCTCTGAGTGGACCTTGTACCGACTGAGATATTCTGTGTGTGTGTGTGTGTGTGTGTGTGTGTGTGTGCGTGTGTGTGTGTGTGCGTGCGCGCGCACGCGCGCCGGGAATGGAACTCAGGGCCTTGCTCTCGCCAGGCAGGTGCTGTGCCACTGAGCTATATCCCAGACCTCTAAGCTTTTATTTCAAAATAAGCCAGTATCACTCCGGCTTTCACGAGGTGGTGAAGGTCACACAGGGCATCCCCACGGTTGCCAGTTGCTGAGATGGAGCTGCAGCGTGACAGCAGAGCCAGCGAGCCAGCAGCGGCGCATGGGGGTCTCTGCCACGTGGCTGGGCATGTGGCTGGGTGTGACCACGCTCCAGACCCAGGGCTGACTGTCACCATGGAGAGCACCTGCGCCGCCCTCTGGTCACACTGCCCTTCTCCTGGTCGCTGTCCTAATCCCAGAGGATCCCTCCCCCACTCCCCATCTTTGTAACAGTGTCATTTTGAGAATGTCCTGTAAATAGAAGGCACAGAGTGGCCTGTGGACCACTTGAGCTTGATTGAACGTCTTTCAGATTTGTCCAGACCATTATACCTGTAAGTAGTTAGTTGGTTTTCATTGCCAAGTACTATTCCACATGTTATCATATCATGCATATAAACAATGGATCGTTATATTATTTGAATCATCCTAAATCATGTTGACCAAAGGTGGAGCGATGTTTAGGATACTTTAGTAAGAATCCTACTGTGACCATGCTGCTGTACACTAACGACCTGTGACCAGGGTGTGGGCACACTCTTCTGTGATCCTGGCACCCTCAGAAGCTGAGGCAGGACAATTGATTGCTAGAAAATTTAGCAAGACCCTCTCTCAGAGAAAAAAAAGAAAAGAAAGTCTGGGGATGTAGCTCATTGAAAAAGCCCCAAATTCAATCTCTGAGACCCCTAAAACAAAACAGAATGAAACAAAACACAGCCCTGTGAGCTGGTAACTATTATTTATCTTGCATTTATAGATATGGAAAGTGAGAAGTTAAAATCACAAAGTCATAAAGCCAGGCATGGTGGCGCACGCCTGTAATCCCAGCACTCGGGAGGCTGAGGCAGGAGGATTGTTGCGAGTTCGAGACCAGCCTGGGCTACAGAGTGAGCTCAAGGCCAGCCTGAACTGCACAGCGAGACCCTGTCTGAAAAAGACAAAATAAATAAGTAAATAAATAACTTAAATATCGCAAAGTCATAGCTGGGTGTGGTGGTGCACACCTGCTTGTAATCTCAGCACTGGGGAGGCTGAGGCAGGAGGATCACTTAGAGTTCGAGGCCAGCCTGAACAACATAGAGTATGTCTCAAACAAAAAGAAAAAAGAAAAAAAGAGCACTAAGCCAGCCAGTCTGGCCCAGAGCCGGGTTCTCAGCATTGACACCCAGGATGCCCGAGCCACACAGCCCAGCTTAATCTGCGTCTCCCTCCTGGGTACGTCCCACTGGGCCAGATGCGCGGCTGTTCCAGCTGAGGGCTCTGCGAGAGGTCAAACCCGCTCCAGCGCAGCAGCAGGACCCAGCACCTCCCTCGCCTGCCGCCCTGGTGACGCACGTCCTGGAAGCTGAGTTATGTTTGGAGATGCACCAACATACAGGGAGCAGAAATGAGATGAAATTCACCAACCTATGGGCACTGCCTGGGTTTTGAAAATAGAGCGGAATCAACTTCTTTTTAAAAAGGTTTTCACTTACATTCACTCATGACTATGGTTATGACAATTATTTTTGCAGCCCTGGGGATTGAATCCAAGATTTTCGCACTGAGCTACATACCCAGGGCTCTATAAAATTTACTTTTAATTTCGAGGCAGGGTCTCGCCAAGTGGCTAAATTGTTCAGGGTGACCCGGAACTTTCATCCTCCTGCCTCAGTCACGCGGAAAGACAACGGCTGCGGGGCGTGGCCACCAGGCAGGGTTATAATTGTTCGTATTGTGGTGACGCAAACACCGTGACATCCAACTGGCCTTCTTTCTGGTGGAGGGGGATGCGGAGGCGGGAGGACGCAGATGGAGGAGGGAGAAGGCACAGGGCTGCAGGCGTGTGCTGGCTCCCCCTGACCTCTAAGCATGTCCTCATACAAATAAACGGAACTTCAAATAGTGAAAGTGGCCATCCTAAGCACTGTTACGTGTACAGCCCAGTAACGCCTTCGCCGCATTCCCAGTGGCGGGCCACTAACACAGCGATTTATTTTCCCAAGTCGACATCATTCCAAGTAGAAACTCTGTACTCCTGAAGCAGCGATTTCCCATCCCCTCCTGCCCGCAGGCCCGGTTAACCTCTGACCTACTTTGGGTCTCTGTAAATTTAACCATTCTAGATGTTTCACATAAGTGGATTCATGGTATATTTGTCCTTTTGTCCTTCAGTAGCATGTTTTTGTTTTATTTTTTGAAACAGGGTCTTGCTAGCTAGTTCAAGCTGACTTTCGACTTCCTATGGAGCCTAGACTAGCCTTGAACTCAGATCCCCCTGCCTCAGCCTTCTGAGTGCTGGGATTCCGGGCATACACCTCCTCCCCTGGTTTGGCATAGTACTACTTTTAATTTTCATCCTCTAGCTGGGCGTGGCGGCACATGCCTGTAATTCCAGCACTCCAGAGCCTGAGGCAGGGGGATTGTTGGGAGTTTGAGACCAGCTTGGGTTACAAACTGAATTCAAGGCCAGGCTGAACTGCATAGCAGGACCCTGTCTCAGAAAGACAAAATAAAAATTTTTTTTTCATTCTCATCATGCTGCAGTACATGTCAGAACTTCATCTTAAAGGCCGAGTAATATTCCATTGCATGATGTGCCACATTTTTCTCTGCTCACTCACCCCCCAAAGGAATGTGGGTTGCTTCCCTGCTTTAGCTGTTACAAATAATGCTGCTAGGGACATGGGTATGCAAGTATCTGCTTGAGTTCCTGTTTTCAATTCTTTGCCTAGGAGCCAAACTGCTGGCTCAGGCGGTAATTCCATGTTTAACTGTTTGAGGAACTGCCGGGACAATTCCAATGAGCAGAAGAAGGCACCAAAGAGAAACCAGGAATAGCGGTACCCATCTGTAATCCTCGCCCTGTGGGAGGCTGAGGCAGGAGGATCACAAGTTTGAGCCTAGGCAATTTAGTGACTTTGTGAGACTCTGTCTTTAAAAAAAAAAAAAAAAGCCAAAGAGAAAGAAAGCACATGCAGGTCTCCTGGCTAAGCTCAGAATTTGTGTAAGTGAACTGTTCACATTTTCCCTTTTCCTATCAAACATTACATCTATCAAGCTGCCAGTTAATCTTCAGAAAGAGATTCAGGGAAATAGCGTTTTGAGTTTTCTTGTAAGGCAAGTCTTCTTTTCAGAAGTCTTGAGAACATAAAATTTCTCTAGAACTTGAAAAAAATTCTTGTAATTTTATATACTGCTTGATACTCAAGCGTAAGTAAGTTCCTTTTCCGGGTGTATTTTTGTTTTAATGTCTGAGGATACACATGAACAACTGCACACAATTGTGCATTATACTATATTAGGCAAGCTGTTGATACAACTTTTTCCTCCAGGGTGTGTTTGTGTGAATTTTCAAATTCCTGGCCCGGTCACAATTAGTCCGTCCATTTCCCTTGCGGGAAGCAGCTTACAACACATTCCTGTCCGTGTTCAATAGTCAGCCCTGGCGCTCACCACAAACGGGGCTTTTCTAGGATGGTAACTCAGCCACACAGGCGTGATCCACGGGGGTAAAATTCTTCAGGAAACTTCAAATATTTCAGGAATCTAAAATATTCTCGCTACAGATGGGAGAAGATGTGCTCTTTCCATGGAACCAAAACTTGTGCTGAGTACAATTCCCTGGAGAGAAATCCCCACCTTACCTCAGTGTGTGCTGCTGTAGTTTGTTCTAGAATTGAAAGTTCCTCTATAGCAGTTCTGAGAAGCAATTTGTTATTTTCCTCTAAAGCCCTCAGTTGTGGCGACACTTCCCTCCCAGCTGAATCAGCCTGCTGCAAGAATGCATTTGCGTGATATTTAATCCCTTACAGGGAGCTCGGATCGAGTTTCTTGCCAGCGCCAGGGATTGCTGTTTTACAAATTCCCCCTCCTAAGCAAGCAGGGAGAACCCACGTTTGGGGCCCCGTAACATCCTATGGCTCTGGTTTTAAACACGAGGAAAAAGCTCCACCTTGTACCATAAATTACAGTAACGGCGCTGCTAACCACAGAAGAGCAGTTCACATGAACAGAGTCTATTTTGGGATCCAGGGACAGGCTGAGAGCTTCTAATAGAACAAGGGTGTGACTCCCAACCCAGTGGCTGGCTGGGAAACCAGCGTGGGGGGCTTGGATTGTGCCTGCTAATTTACCCGGTGTAAATGTTCCCACCGGCTCCGATTTCAGATTTCCAGGGCGGTGGCTGTGAAGGTGGAGGAACTCAGCAGTTCCACACCTGAAAACTCGCCAGCAACTAAGGTAGAAGAACCCAAATCTCTCTGAACAGCAGCCTCCTGTTGTTTGCTGGAGCAAGTTTAAAAAAAAAAGAGGCTTTGCTACACCCATGATTTCTGCCTCGCTCAGAAAATCCCAGAGGCACCGCTAGTTCTTTCCGAGTAACAGAATTTACTTAAATTGTTCCAAAGATCACATTCAACCTCAACCACTGTCCTGATTCCAGGGACAAGCATCCTAAGAAACCCAATGTTTCTTGTATGAAAACACACACTCAAAGCATCTCATTAGAGCCTGCAGGCTGTGTGGAATTCATCTCATTTCAGAATAATGGTTGCAGCCGGCTGTGGGGGCGCACGCCTGTGATCCCAGCCCTCGGGAGGTTGAGGCAGGAGGATCTCTATGAGTTTGAGGCCAGCCTGGGCTACAAAGTGAGTTCAAAGCCAGCCTGAACTGCGTAGTGAAACCCTGTCTCAAAAAGACCAAAAAGAAGAAGAAAAAAAAGAAAGAATAATAGCTGCATGTACTTTAGGACTTGGAATTATTTTAACAAAATATTCTTGTCCTGTTGATGTCATTCTAATGACATGGTATTGGTATTTTTACTCTCCAAATGTATGTGTTTCCCAGGAAACTGACCAGTGGGATGGACAGTGGGCGGGGGAGGGAAAGTGCATGGGAAACACCATGGTAGAGTCTGCTTAGCACTTCTCCCTTAAGTTCTTGGGTGGCTACCTTTTTTTTTTTTTTTTTTAGGGAGGAAGAACATTCTGATTTCTTGGCATTAACTAAACCTATTTTTTTTCTGGAGTTTTCCAGGCTTCCTTTGCGTCCCAAGCAGATCTCTGTGTAACATTTACACAGCATTTTGCAGCTCAGGATTTGGGCTGTGGCTCTCTAGCTGCATCTTCTAGGATCTTCTTCAGCATCCTGTTGTCTTGTCTTTCACACGCCCCAGCACCCAAGAGCCCCTGGATTGGCTGTAAAGTGAGCGACAGGACTGATTTTCAACACGGAAATGATGGTATCGGCCCTCAGGCTTCCAGGGGCACATCTTTGTGTGACTCCATCCTGCGCGGTGCAGCCTGGAACATTAGATGCATGAACTGCTGGGTCTGTTGATGCAACAGGTGTGCTGGAGGATTTTACAGAAGGCTCAGGAGAAGGTTCTCTCAGGGAACATGGCACATTAGGCTCATTTACACTCACGGGCAACTATCATTGCCGACCACGTCCAGGTTTTTCATCTTCTGAAACTGAATTCTGTCCTCATTAAACAAGAACTCTCAAAACAAAACCCAGGAATTCTCCACCTGCCACCCCGAACCCTGGCAACCACCATTTTCCTGTCTCTATGAACTTGGCCCTTCTAGGTACTTCAGTGGAACCACACGAAATTTTTCCTTTGGAAGGCAGTTGTGCTCACCCCTATACTACCCACGCCACATTTTCCCTTTGGCTGGCTTCTTTCACTCAGCATATTTTCAAGGTTCATGTTGTAACTTTTTTTTTTTTTTTTTTGGTCTTTTTGAGACAGGGTTTCACTATGCAGCTCAGGCTGGCCTTGAGCTCACTTTGTAGTCCAGGCTGGCTTTGAATTCTCAGCAATCCTCCTGGCTTACCCTCCTGCATACTGGGATTACAGGTGTGCACCACCATGCCTGGCCCTGTGTTTGTTTTGAGATGTTGTGTAGCCCAGGCTGGTCTTGAATTCAAGGCCATCCTCCTGTCTCAGCCTCCCCTCCTGAGTGCTGGGATCACAGATGTGTAACACCGTGCCCGGCTGACATTGTAACTCATGTCAAAATTCTGTTTGTCTGTAAAGACTGACTAGCACCCAATTCCAGGCAGCCATCACCTTTCTGTTTAGCCATTCACTGGATGGTGGAACTTTGAATTTTTTCTACCTTGGGGCTACAGTGAGTACTGATGTACAAATGTCTGTTCCAGAACTTCCCTTTTTAAAAGTGTGTTTGAGACTCATGGACTCAATTCTTTTTTTTTCTTTTTTTGGTCTGTTTTGTTTGAGATAGGGTCACACTATTCAGTTCAGGCTTGCCTTGGGCTCACTCTGTAGCCCAGGTTGGTCTTGAACTTGCAACAATCCTCCTGCCTCAGCCTCCCGAGTGCTAGGATTACAGGCGCGTGTCACCACACCCGGCTTGTGGACTCAATTCTTACCCACAACGCTGAGAATACTGGTTCTAGAACAGCCTCAAACCTCGGTTTTTGGAGAACTCTCCCCCATCCAACTTCTCTAAAGTAGTTTCTATCATTTCCTAGCCCTGGGCTTGGCTTTATTTTTCTTATAGAAATTATAAGCACTGGGCTGGGGATATAGCTCAGTGGAATAAGCGCTTGCCTAGCAAGCGCAGGGTCCTGAGTTCGATCCCCAGTACCGCAAAAAAAAAAAAAAAAAAAAGAAATTATAAGCACTTTAAGTCTATTTCTCCCTCTATCTGTATTTTTGAGATATAGTCTTGCTATGTAGCCCAAGCTGTCCTCAGACTCATGGTAATGCTCCTGCCTCAGCCTCCTGAGGGCTCAGATTACAGGCACATACCACCAAGCCTGGCCAGCACCTTAACTCTAAGTGCCGTCTCCAAAGCTGATGGTGTTAGTTCCAGGAGGACCAGCACTGGGCTGTATTCCAGCATCGAGGACAGTGCCTGGCATACAGGAGATGCTCCCTGAAAACACACGGAGGACTGAGGAGTTGGCTGTGTGACCCCTGCTTGTCCACTACCTACGCAGCTGGAGGCCTCTCCAGTCTGCGCACCTGCGGATGCAAAGCCCTGTGCTTCCCGGTCATTTGTGATGCGGAGACATCCGGGAGTGAATCACTGGCTCTGGCTTTACCTTGCTGAAGCCTTGGCCCGACACACGACCCTGAGCCTAAGGTCCAGTAGCCGCGCTGACTCACGCACGCTTGCAACTATGAGTGAGGCTTCGGGGTGGACGGTGACACACGAAGGTCTCATTTCAAAACAAACCAACCTCGCTTGCTTGCTGCTATTGTTTTATGCAAAAACATTGCCTCATGTTGTGTTGTCTCTGCCTGTTTCGCTCCCGAGCTAGTCCAGTGGAGAAGGTCAACTTTCCTTTGTCTCTAACCTCCCTCCGTGTCTCCTTCCTGCAAAATTTTCTCCATGATCCGCCATGTTCCCGGTACGACAGGCAGGCTACGGAGGCCCGCGTGGCTCCTTCAGCGCTTAGCCAGGAAAAATCCCCTGAACCCAGGATAGGTTCACAGTGGAAAGTGAGCCCATGAGGCTGAGGACATAGTTTAGCGGCATAAGTGCCTTCCTGGCAGCTCAAGGTCCACAGTTCGAGTCCCGATATCCACCCCCCCCCCAAAAAAATCAAGTCCGAAAGCGAGCACCAGAGTCCATCGCTCAACCATTCAGGAGCTTTGTCTGAGCCCACAGAGGCCAAAATGAAGTCACAGGTGCGCTTAATATGTGAGGATAAGACCTTCCCCGCAAGCAGGAACGACCAGTCCCCAGCTTGAGGACCACTGCAAGGCCTAGCTCCACAGTCAGCGGCGGGATTTGAGCCTCCCCTCTTCCTGGGCATGCTCAGGACCCCTGTAAGTCCATCACGAGTGGCTGTGGCTGTGGCCGCGGCGGCGGCTGCCCACCCCCCACCCTCATCACCCAGCAGTCTGTCTCCTCTGTACTGTCAGGTAATACCGCAATAACGACACCCAGCCTGGGGAGCTGGTATGTGGATGTATCATGTCTTAATCCTTTTTGGCTTCCCTTCCTCCCTCCATGTCTAGATCCTCTTCCCATTTGCAGAAGGGCTGTCATCCTGTTTCTTAGCATCTTTTATTGTTTTCTTTAAATTATTTATACTTTGAGTGTCTCATATAACAAATCATGTGATATGGGAGCCTCTGTGTCGATTTATTTCACTAAATACTATGCATCCATTTTCCCACAAATGACTCATATGTGTCCTTCTTGATGGCAGAGTAGTATTCCACGGTGTATAAATACCATGCTTTCTTGACCCGTTCATGTGTGGATGGACATATGGCTCACTTCCGAGATGTAGCTGTTACACATTGTGCTCCTATAAATGTGCACGCACACGGCTCGCTGTAAAGTGATGGCTTCTGCCCTTTCAGGAAGATACTAGAGGGGGGACAACTGGGTGAATGGAATTTCTAATTTTAATTTTTTGAGGACTCTCCACACGGATTTTTTCTTTTTGAGGCAGGGTCTCACTATGCAGTTCGGGCTGGCCTCGAGTGCACTTTGTAGCTCAGGCTGGTCTTGAATGCGAGACAGTCCTCCTGCCTCAGCCTCCTGAGTACTGGGATTACAGGCGTGTACCACCAGGCCTGGCATCTTGTATTTCTTCTTTTGAGAAGTGTCTCTTCACTTTCATTGCCCATTTCTTGGTTGGGTCCTTTATCTTTGGGGCATCCAAAGAAATCCAGCCCGGTGGGATTGGAGCTGCAGGGCAGGCGGACTGAGACCTGGCTCAGTAGGGATGTTCTTTGAGTGACCCCTGAGGAGAGGGACCCCCCAGGTGACTTTGCCTACAGCAGTAAGGAAACTCAGTTCTCTTCTGGGAGCAGAGCTGAGGAGAGAGAGTTAAAGGCACAAAATAAAGGGAGGGAAAGGAGAGGGAGCTGGCCGTCTGGGGGCTGAGGGAGGGCGGGAAGGAAAGAGCACTGGCCTGGCCTGGCGGGCCCGGTGTGACAGGCAGCGCACACCCGTAATCCCAGATCCTCTGGGGAGGCTGAAGCCGGAAGATCACATATTCCAGCCCATCTTGGACAACTTCTCGAGACCATGTCTCAAAGTAAGAAAAGCAATAAAGAGTCGGGGGCGTGGCTCATTGGTGAGCACCTACCTAGCCTACATGAGGCCTGGGTTCACACCCCAGCACCCCAAAAAAGCCTGGAGCGGAAGGGGTTGGGTCTAAGGACGAGACTTCACAGGGACCCCACTGCATTCGATTCCTGACTGTTCCCTGGTAAACTGTGCTGCAACCAGAGCAGGTTGCTGAGGCCAGGAGAAAGTTTAGATAGTGAAACTCCTCTGCGTGGCACAGGAACACGGACTACGCGTCGGAATTATCCAAACCCAAAGAAGGGACACCCCAGAGGGCACCCTGGTGTCACCCATGGGCTCTGGGCCAGCGCGATGTCTGTCCAGGCTCATCCGTCGTAGCAGTGGACCTCTCTGGTGTGGTCGTTGGTTAAGTACATAGGCTATCCTCGGAGTGGGGGGCAGGAGGTACATGGGGAAGCTCTTCACTTTTTGCCGTAAACCTAAAACTGCCCTAAAAAAGGTCTTTTCAAATAGAAAGTCAAAGGATTTAATTTCCCTATTGGTCAAGAATGGTGTGGATTATGAAGTTGTCTGCGACCGGTGGGGACCCGGATGTGAGGCAGAGAGGAGCCTCCAGGTGCTGGAACAGAGCACAGACGCGGGTAAAGCTGGGGAAGCTAGAACGGAGCCCGTGTTTACTCCACGACGCTGCATCTGTGTAAATTTCTTCGCGTTAGTAAGAAATGACTTAGGAATATGTAAGGTGTTAAGGACCAGAGGAAGTTAGGCGAAGGGCTCCTGAGAGTTCTCTGTACTGTCTCTGCAGCTTTTCTGCGAATGTCAGCTTATTCCAAAATGAAACTAGCAAAGTCGGGCATGCAGGCGCATGCCTGTAATCCCAGCACTCGGGAGGCTGAGGCGGGGTGATCGTTGGGAGTTCCAGACCAGCCTGGGCTACAGAGTGAGCTCAAGGCCAGCCTGAACTGCCTAGTGAGACCCTGTCTCAAAAAGACAAAAAGAAAAAAAAAAAAGAAACTGCCAAAGAGAAGGAAGCAGACAGTCAGGTATGCTCCTCAGTCTCCTTCAGGATGAACCTGTATTACGAGGCTTAACCCTGTACTGTACAAGGACTACCTCGGTTCAAGCGTGGAATTCGTCCCACGATTCTGGGAAAGGCACAGTTGTGGTCCTGTTCGTCATCCGAAGCAGAGTTCATGAATGGAAGCGAGGTTCGGCTGAACACTTCCGTTTGAGAACCGAATTGTTTGTGAACAGAAGCATCTGTGACCGAATGCATTACTTTTGGAGGATCATTATTTAAATTTTCAGGTTTTTTGTTGTTGTTGTTGTTGTTTGCCTGTTTTGTTTTCTGTCTTTGGATTTTTTTGTTTTTTGTGTTTTTCTGTTGTTGAGAGGATTAATTGTCTGACCAATTTTGCATGTCTGTATATGGGTTCATATATTTACACTTCAAAGATATCAATGGATAAAACAATAACCACTGTTGAGACCATGTCACCTTGTCTGTATATCAGTTGTGATTGTACTATTTTTTTATGCTAATTGGTGTCTGTTTGTTAATATGTTTTTGTACTTTTATTTTTTTTTAAATAAAAAATTTTTAAAAAATTATTTAAATTTTCAAATACCTATTCATTTTTAAAGAACTAATACTTGCTGTAATATCAGATTTATAAGGTACAGAAAGCTGTTGAGTCTCAGTCTAAATAGAAAACAGCAAGCATTGTTAGGAACAAAAAAAAATGCTAGGGCGTGGGGTGTAACTCAGCGGTGAGCTTGCCTGGAACATGAAAAGCCCAGGGTTCCGTGAGCAGCACTGATATGCTGACAGATAAGTCAGTGAGATGCAAATAGCGCACGTGGTGGTACCAAGCCCCTGAAAGCAAGGAGCAGACGACAGTTCTCAGAGCTTACACACCTGATAAATGACTTGAAATCAATGGGCTGGTGGTCGCCCACCTGGTCCCAAGAGCCAGAGTGTCATCCAGTGAACACTGTGGGTACGGCAGTCCCCCCACCCCGGATCTGCAGGTCCACCCCTCAGCTGTTGTTCTAGGGGCTGCAGCCGCAGCGGAGCCCTTGAGTGCCTGCATTCCCATACAGGAGACGTCTTCCTGCCTGTCTTCCTGTCTGCTGAGGGGAGAAGGCTTTGTTTCGTTTTTCCTTTCGGTCTGTTATGTCTTCAAAATGTTCAAGAGTCTTTTTTTTCTCCTCTTGACTTGGTAAATAATGATGATGGTTTGTTAAATCCAATTTCTCATCTCATTTGGAAAGAAAGACGATTTCATCAACACACGAGCTTTTTTGCACTAATCTCTGCTAAGGTAATCAAGGTGCTCACAGTTCCATAAAGCTCTAAAAGGTATTCGATAAACTGAAGGAGAAAATAAAATAACAGTGAGCTGGGCATGGTGACACGGGCCTGTCATCCCAGCACTTTGGGAGGCTGAGGCAGGAGGATTGCAAGCTCAAGCCCGTCCTGGGCAATTCAGTGACTTAGCAAGGCCCTCTCTCCAAATTAAAAATAAATCAATTAAAAGGATGTACTGTGGCCTGCAGCATCTATACCACCCCTCTCCCCAAGATGCCCAGGAAGGGCAGCCTGGCTGAAAGGGCAGGGAAGAGGAGTAGGGTATGGGCAACCCCGATCCTGCAAAATAGAAACAAAGCCCAAACAGGCAGCACAAAAAGATGCATCCTGGGACAGAAAAATGCAGCAAAAGGGAAGGAGAAGAAAAGGGGAAACAAGCCGAGATGACTAACCGAGCAACTAAAGATCATTTACCTGCAGAAAAGTGAGAAACTAAGTGAGCAGATTCCAGCCTCTGAAGAAAGTAGCTGGGCATGGTGGAATTTGGGAGGCTGAGGCAGCAGGATTGTTGTAAGTTTGAGGCCGGTGTGAACTATATAGAAAGACCGTGTCTCAAAAACAAAAGGAAAAAATATTATAGAAATGATCTGAGGCCTGTATCTTGAATGAATATTGGCGAATATAGTAATACATCAGCAATTCTCAAACAGGGTGATGGTGCCTCCCAGGAAAAATTTGACAGTGTCTGGAAACATACTTAGTTGTTATGCTGGGAGGTGCTGCTGGCATCTAGGGGGAGGAGGCTGGGGTGCTGCTCATTACCCCCCAGTGCACAAGACAGCCTTCCAAGCAAAGAATCTCCTAGCTCACAGTGTCAATAGTGCCACCTTTGGGAATTCCTGGGCTTTATGGACAGGTACTATACATGTATCCCACACATTTCATTATGCAATCTGAAGAGAAACCAGAGTATTCCCCACACATTTCAGATGGATATTTGCATCTTACATTTTTCTGGGAGCCATCCTTGCTAGTTAAGTAGAACGTGATCAATGTTATGGGAACCTGATCATATGAATTTAAGACATTTATATAAAATATTAAAATGCTTAGGTCTTACTTTCTCATTGCTGGGATAAATACCTGACACCCACAAACTGAGGGAGGAAAGGTTTCCTTTGGTTCACAGTTTGTAGAGGTTTCAGTGTGTAGTTGGCTGATTCCAAGGCAGGGTGGCCTAGGAGACAGGCGTCATAGAGGAGAGACGGGCCGTGGCGGGACAGGCAGGAGGCAGAGAGGGATCAAGGGAGGAGGAGGGATGTGCCTGTACCTGTATCTCTATTTCTCGGTCTCTATCTGTATCTACTCCAGGCCACGCCCACAGCTACCTACCTTTTAATCAGGCTCCTCCCAACATCACCCCCAGCTATAAACCCATCAGTGGACAAATGCAATGATAAGTACTGCACAGCCACGCTCAGGTCGCCTCCCCAGAGCCCACCTCTGAATGCCTGAGGCTTTGCCTGCCCCCCAGATGGAAACCACAACAGTCTAACTGTCCACAAAATTTGATGTTCCTCTCAAATTAAATATTTGTGAAGAAACAGTTTGGGAGCTAGAAGATTGAGCAAGCTATCAACTGCACATACCATAGCTACACGAGGATGCCACTTAGTTGATAAACAGAAAGGGTTTGAATTATCAGAGTTTTTCAGGTGCAGGTCTTTGCAGAAAACATGCCTGCCCCATACTGAGAAGTGCATGAGAGAGAATAACAGTGTGATTCTTATGTGCCTATAGCTACATAAATATTTTTCACTTGTCTCCATCTATAGAGATTTGCTATGAAACATTCTTTAACCAACATGCCTGAGTCAGGCCTAGTTCTTCGCAGAAATTACTCCTCAGATAATTTGCGCTTAGCCAACTTGTCATTAACCCTACAAACACAACGTTGTCTGAGTAGGACTCTTTCCCTGGAGTACAAAGCTGGGTAATGTTAGATTGTTCCTCTGACTGGGTCTTCCAGAATGTCTCGGGATGTCCGGAGGCAAAAGGAACGTTTATTTTTTAGTGAAAAAACCAGGCATTGTCACGGGAGATACTGAGAGAAGACACCAAAGGGCTCTGATTTTGAGCAGATCTCAGGAGAAAAGCCTCCCCTGTTTCCCGGTGCAGAGGCTGGACAGAGGCTGGACAGAGGCTGGACAGAGGCTGGACAGTCAGCACTGCTGCTCCCAACGTGGGGCCGACCTTTATAAACAACGACAATTATAACCAAGAAAAGACAGTTTGGCCTTTGCAGTCAGGGGTCTTTGTAGCAGCTTCTAAACTCTGCCCTAAAAATAGAAAATAAAATTATATTTAACTTCCCCACCCCAAAAGAAAAACCAAACTCACTCTGTCCTGATAGTGTAGAAGCGGCCATATATAAACAAGTGAATGTGCCTGTTTTTCAATAAAACTTTATTTGCAAACACAGGCTGAAGGCCTCACTTGTGCCAACCTTGGAAGAAAAGCATAAATATTTAAAGATACAGATGTGAGTAGATGTAGATAAAAAGAGATACTTGAAGTAGGGAGAGAATGTTAATTGCCTAGTTTCCACCTCCTGTAAGGAAAGGGTCCCCATACGGTGGGGGACAACAATATCCCTGGTTGCTTGCTAGTATGCACTGATTCTTATCTATCTATTTATCTGTTTAGTGGTTGTGGAAATCAAACTGAGGGTCTCCTGCAAGTGAGACTGGCAGTGCCCCACTGAGGTTCCCCCAGGGCCCTTTCCATAAAGTGGAAGCAGAAAGAGAAGGTGTAGGCGATGCTTTGTAAAGGGGCTTTATCTGTCAAGCAGACACCAGTTTGTCTTCTTCCGTTTTCTTGCCTGGAACATGCAAATGATTGCTGGAACACAAGCAGCAATTTTGTGACTAAGAAGGCAAGTTAAAAAAAAGTCAGAAACCTTGAACCTTACATTCTTGGGAGGGTGAACCAAAGCCAGCAGCAGGTGACCTCTGGACTCCCTGTTATATGCAGTAACTATTTTCAGGCCACTGTTTAAGTTGGGTCTTTATTAGCTGCCAAACCAAAATCCCAACACCTATTCATAAGAATAACAGACATTGCTCAGCTTATAAATACTAGAATTAACAGTAAGTTAAGGTCCTGTTAACTATGAAAAGGCATCATCTAAAACTTTTTTCTTTTTTTTTCCCCCTTTTTTTGTCCTTTTTAGACAGGGTCTCATTATGCAGTTCAGGCTGGCCTCGAACTCACAACGATCCTTCTGCATCAGCCTCTTAAGTGCTGGGATTACAGGCATGCACCACCACACCCAGTTTATCATCTAAAACTGAAGACTCCAAATCTATCAGATCTGGTGTTAAGTTCTAACTCTACCACTGACCTTGGATAATTATTCTCTCCATGCCTCAGTTTCTTTCCCTGTATATGGGCACAATCATATTACATAGATGGTAGTATTGTTAAAAGATTTAAATATGAGTCAACTGTGGTGGTGAACATTTGTAATCCTAGCACTCAGGAGGCTGAGGCAGGAGGATCACTGAGTTCCAGGACAGCCTGGGTTAGAAAGTGAGTTCAAGACCAGCCTGAAATACATTGTACAACTCTGTCTCAAAAAAGCCACACAAACACACATGATCATGCATATGAAAGTGCCTGACATATTGCTTTTATTGCTTTGTTGATGCAGTGAAGGACATTTCACTTCTCAGAAATAAGGATGTAGGTGTGGGCAGGGGCTGTAGCTCAGTGGCAAAACACTTGCCTGATGAGCCCAAGGGCTGTATTCCTTTCTCAGTACCTCAGGACTGAAACATCGTTCCTCATTCTTCTTCTTCGGGGCTCATCCTTGTCGTGAGGACAATGGCCCGGAAATCTGCCCACAGTCTCCGGACTTTTCATAGTGATGCTACGTGGGGCTGAGGTCAAGATCTGGGACTTCTGAGGTGAAGATGGTTCCTGTTTCAGGACAGTCGTGGGCCGCCTGGAAAGCCATCGTGTACCAAAGATGCTGAGTGGGTGACAGACATGAAGGAGGTACAGGGGGAGAACCACAGGAGTCAGTTCTGTGGTTGGGCGAAGAGTGGCCCGAACTCCCTCACAGAGGAGCTGGTATCTAACATGGTAGTGCAGAGGGTGGCGGTGGGTATTATGCCGCCAGGGACAGCCTTTGATAATAAGACGAAGAAGTAAACATCAAGGACCGTGGCTCTTTCTGCGACCCCTGCCCCAGCTCTGGCCTCTCCCTGGCTCACAGGTCCCCTGCTCCGCAGATGCCCGCTTGGTTTGGTCACGGGTGCGCCTTCGAGAGACACCTTTTATTTTTTTTGTCTTTTTGAGGCAGGGTCTCAATATGCAGTTCAGGCTGGTCTTCAACTCACTTTGTAGCCCTGGCTGGCCTCAAACTCACAGCGATCCTCCTGCCTCAGCCTCCCGAGTGCTGGGATTACAGACCTGCAACACTAAACCTGGCAAACTTTCCCCAGTTGCCAAAGAAAACACACATCAACTTGACCCGCAGCGGCCATACTGGTCTGAGCGCTCACCCCGCTCCTTAGAGAATCGAGTTACACTGGGATTGTGCTGAGGACCTGGACACACACAGCCCACTTTATTTCATCCAATCCTTCCAACGGGGTCACCTCGAGAAAGGTCTCGAGCAAATCCTTTCAAAACCTGAGAGGTAAAATGACTCAGGGAAGGCCTGGGCGGGAAGAATGTGCGGAGGGATTCCGAAGAAGTCTGCATTCTTCCCCTGAGCCTTGGCCCACCCACTGGCCTGCTGGGTCCTGCGGGGCAGCGCCAGGCCCCCGTACTCCTCATCTCTTCAGGTCCGTGTCTGACTCAGCTTATGCTTTCACAGGGATCTTCCACACTGTGGAGTCCCCGAGGTAATAGGCAGGTGCTTTGGGAACAGGTCCACGAAACCCTTGAAATAATAGGCCAGTTTTTTTATGAGGGCACATATATGTCTTTCTATGGTGTTCACAAGGATTTCAAATGGAAAGCTACAAAAAAATGAAGGCCATCTGTCCAGCTGTTGGACAATAAATGGAAGAACTAGATTAGATCCCCTCAGAGGGCAACAAATGCAGCGCGATTGGAACTCTGGGAGGAAAGTGACAGGGCACCACCATGTTGGCAAACAGCTTGGCAGCGCAGCAAAAGCTAAACAGAGTCACCAAAGGCGCAGCAACCCCAGCCCTAAACGTCCACTGCAGACACGCGCCACGGAAACCAGTACCTCAACATCCACAGCCTCACTGAGAAGCAGCAGAAAGTAGAAACTGCCTAAATGTCCATCAACGAATGGACGGATCTGAAAAAGGCGGGCTGCCTGTGTATCTGGAAGCTTTAGAAAAGGCAGTAGTACTCCTATATGCCACAACGTGGAGGAATCTTGAGAAGATTTTGCTGAGCGAATGAAGGCAGTGGCCAAGCTGCACCTGCCGGATAATCTCAGTGTACACGCGACGTTCAGGAGTGGTGAATCCCAGACACAAAGCAGCTGGAGATTGCGCAGAGCTGGGGCTGGGGGCAGTGAGAGACGCCTGCCGAGGGGCGCAGGGCTTCTTCTGTGGGGCTGACTGGCGCTGTCCTCAAGTTAGGCAGGGGTGAGGGTGACACAACTCGGCGTATCTGCTAAACACCACTGAACTATGTCTTTTAAGAGGCCAGATTTTAGGCTATTGGAATTACGTCTCAATTTTATACAAGGAGAAAGAAATGAGAAGTTGGCCCAGGTGCTGAGCCAAGGCCTAGTGACCTTGAGAGAGCCAAGACAGAAGGCGGGAGACTGTGCTGAGGACCCCTTCCCAGTCACAACAACTGGGATTTGAACTCAGGACCTCTCGCTTGCCAGGCAGGTGCTGTGCCACTGAGCTTTCCTGGCCCATGGCTGCTTAGTTTAAATTCTGGAAACACAGCTACAGACTGAGATACCTTCTCAGTAACATGTTCCCCCATCCTTTGCTCTTCCTCACTTCCCTCCCTTCAGCAGCTCCCACTGGAGAGGGCTTCAACTCCCCCACCCCCACCCCAGCTTCCGGTGTGACTGCTGCCTCGTGTCTGAGCACACGCCCACCCTTATGCACAACTAAACTTTTTTTTTTGGTCTTTTTGAGACAGGGTCTCACTATGCAGTTCAGGCTGCTCTTAAACTCACATTGTAGCCCATGCTGGCCTTGAACTCTCAATGATCCTCCTGCCTCAGCCTCCCAAGGGCTGGGATTATGGGCATGCGCCACCACGCCCCCGCACCCGGCAAGCGCAGAAGTGAACTTTAGACTTTGCCTTGTGCGGTTTTCTTGCTTGCTGTCTGAGCACGTTCTTTCTGGCACCGATAAATTGAGTCTGGCGGCTCATTTCTCCCAACGGGCAAGAAAGCTGGTGGGGCAGAGAAGGGGATGGGCTCCAGGGAGGCGAGGACTCGCCCTGTCTATCAGGTAGTCCTGGGGATGGCACCCAGGACCTCATCATGCACAGCTGGCAAACGCTCTGCCTCTGAGCCGCAGCCCCGGCCTGGCCCGCAGGGAAGGTTTCCCTGCTGAAGTTATTTTTGTTCGGGTAAGCAGTGGGTTTCAGTTGAAAGTATCCCTATCGGTAACATGTGAAACAGAATGATACTTGATACAGAGGAAGTGACAGGGCAGATAAAACATTCGAAGCCAACAGGCAGGCATTTGGGATTTAGACCTCATTCACATTTTACAGATAAGGCAACTCAGGTTCCAGAGAAATGAAGTCACTTGTCCAGAGTCTCAGAGCTATTCAGAGGCAGAGCTGGATTAAAACCCAGAGGTGCTGGATGCCAAAGACTGTGGTTTGAACTGCTAACTAGAATGTTTTGTTGGTGTGTGTGTGTGTTTGTGTGTGTGTGTGTGTGTGTGTGTGTGTGTGTCTGTGAGGGACACAGAGAGAGATCGAGATCACACAGTTTGAGTCTGGTTATGCACTTTAACTTTTGGTATATTACTTTTTGTTTGGTCTTTTTGATTTAGGGTTTTGCTCTGTAGTCCATGTTGGCCTCGAGCTCTCAGTGACCCTCCTGCCTCAGCCTCCTCAGTGCCGGGATGTGCCACCACTCCCAGCTATTACTTTTAATCATACTTCAAATATAGTCATCATCTTCATTATTGCTACATAGATAAGCCAAAGTTCCAAAAGTTAAGCAAATGGCATAATTAATTACTGACCAAAATAAGTACATAGCCAGGCGTGGTGGTGCACGCCTATAATCCCAGCACTCTGGGAGGCTGAAGCAGGAGGATCGTTTCCAGTTCAAGACCAGCCTAGGCTACAAAGTGAGTACAAGGCCAGCCTGAACTGCATAGTGAGAACGTGTCTCAAAAAGATCAAAAACAAGTACATAAATAACATGAAGCCGTCATGCCACCTGTGGGAGATGGAAAGGATGTTTTCCATCTCTGTTCACACAGCTTCGCAATGTGACTCTGTAGCACCCCACATTGACGTGTGGAGTCTGGCGTTTACTCTTTGAATCCGGGCCATGGGTTTTTTTGTTTTGTTTTTTTTTTTTGTGGTCTTTTTGAGACAGGATCTCCTGTGCAGTTCAGGCTGGCCTTGAGCTCACTCTGTAGCCCAGGCTGGTCTGGAACTTGCAGTGATCCTCCTGCCTCAGCCTCCTGAGTGCTAGGATGACAGGTGTGCGCCACCACGCCCGGCTGGACAATGGGGTTTGGCTTGTTTTGGCCAGTGCGTTATTCTGGTTTTGGCCAATATATCGCTAGAAAGTGTGAAGGAAGCTCCAGCTGCTGTCTAAAATGTCCCCCCAGAGACGCCTTGTGTTGGGGACGAGGAGGCTGAGGGGCCCTGGCTTCATTGGTGGGTTAATTCCCTGGGGAAATCATAACTTGATGGCCTCACTGGGAGTGATGGAAACGGGAGCGGGGGCCTGGCTGGGGTGACTTGCTCGTGGGGGGTTGGCTCTGGGGACCGTATCTGCCCCTTGGCCCCTCTCCGGTTCTCTCATCTCTCTGCCTCCCGGCTGGTCTGAGGCGAGCAGCGTCCCTCCGCCTTCCCTTCTGTTACGATGCTTGCCCTCACCTGATGCCCACAGGAATGGGACCGGCTGGCCATGGACCAGCACCTCTGACACCGTGAGCCTGGGTAACCACTCCCTGCTTTACATTGACTTTGTCCGGTGTTTTGTCACAGTGATGCACAGCTGACTAATACAGAAGCAAGGGATTCAAAGGTACTTATACTATTACCGTTTTTTTTTTTTTTTTTGAGACAGAGTCTCACTACACAGTTCAGGTGGGCTCTGAACTCACTGTGTAGCGCAATGATGCTCCTGCCTCAGCCTCCTGAGAGCCCGGATGACAGGCGTGCACCGCCACGCCTGGGTGGGATGGTTTGTTATATGGAAGAACTAATGGATATGCCACTTTCCACTACACAAGACAAACATTGCAAAAAATTAACTGGGATGGATGCTAATTAAGAATATTAACTGTAAAAGTCTAAGTTCAATCTGTCTTTTACATAAGATATAAGTATCTGTGGAGGACCATTTGGACGGCTCTCCTTGGAGGAGGAGCAGTTGTCTCCGTTCTGGCTGAGCTTGACCCTTTTTCCACGTACTGATAGGTACAGAGCTGGCTGGGACTCTTCCTTACCCCTTCAATTGGCTTTAAGCAGTGCATATCGGTCTAGCCAAGGTGCTGATGGTGGTCTTTCAATAGGGCAGGCGTGTTTCCCCGTACCGTTGTTCCCACGTGTGAGCTGGGAGGAGGCAGATGAAGAGACAACGCTCTTCTCTGTCGGCTGGGATCGAGACAGAGGCTGTGACTCTGGGGTTTGAAAGATCTCACATCAGAGCTGAAGCACCAAAACATTAGATACTATCCCAAGTGTATTATGCAGATTACTCTCTCTGCAGATCCTTCTCTCTGCATTTGCAGAGGTGATTTCAGGCCTCCTACCTAATCGCGCTCGTGGCACTCACCTCCTTCCCACGGTTCTCAGTCACTCATCCTCAAGCCACTCCCTTCTTCATGAATGAATAAAACCCAGGTTCAGCCCTGGGTCGAGGCCTTTGCTCCAGATGACCTTCATGGCGGCTGGACTCAGGACCCCGCGGCTCCCCATAACCACAAATACACCTTAGCGTCTCTATTCTCACCGTGGGTTGCACTGGAGGTGGTAGATTGGAATTGACTCACTAAAATTCCAATACCTTTTCCATAGGATCACAAATATAAACTCCCTGGGCCACAGTGAGGACTGGGAAGGGCTCTCTCTACCTATATGTATATATTTTCTGCTTTTATTGGCAATAAAATACTTGACCATTAAAAGCTACCTATAGCTGGGTGTGGTGGCACACTTCTGTAATCTCAACACTCAGAGAGGCTGAGGCAGGAGGATAAAAAGTTTGAACCCAGCCTGTGCGATTTAACAACTTCATGAGACCTCATCTTAAAAAAAAAAAAAAATTAAAAAAATATATATATATAATAAAAGAAAAAAGAAAAAGAATTTAGGCAGGCATGTGGCACATACCAATAATCCTGGCACACAATAGACTAAGGCAGGAGGATCAGTCTAAGTTAGGTTACATAGTGAATTCAAGACTAGCCTGAACTGCATAGACAGATCCTGTCTCAAAAAACCAAAAATAAGTAAAATAAGAAAATAAAATAAAACTTTTAAAAAGGTCTAGGGATGTAGCTTAGTGTAAAGGCCTTGGGTTTAATCCCCAAAGCCAACCAACAAAAGCTAACCACAGTGAAAAACAATAGTGTCTTAGTGACAAAGATAAAAATGTACCCTGTTTTCATATTTTAAATGTCATTAAGATGCTGAAGGTATTAAATATCAAATTCTTACTCAAGTAGGTTAACCAGTTCTTCCCAGTTTGCCCTAGATTTGTCTGATTTTTGTTTTGTTTTGTTTTGAGACAAGGTCCTGCCATGTAGCCCAGGCTGGCCTCCAACTCTAGGTAATCCTCCTGCCTCAGCCTCCTGAGTGCTGGGATAATAGGTATGTGCCACCAGGCCTGGATAGGTTTGTCCAACTTAATACTGAAAGTCCCATGTTTAGGACAAACTGGGACAACTGATCACTGCTACGTTTTGGATGTATGTAACACCCAAACACTCAACTTGTAATTTAACGCCCAAAGTGACCGTCTGAAGGGCCTGATGCATTGGGTCAGTGTCCTTACAAAGGGCTTAAGAGAGGTGTCTCTCCCTCCTTTGCCAGAGGAGGACACAGTGTTTGTCCCTTTGGGAAGTTGAAGCAAGAAGGCGGAGCGGAAGTCCTTGTCAGATACTGCATCTGCTGCTGCTTTACCTGCAAACTTCCCAGGATGTAGAACTACAAGAAAGTTCTGTATTATTTATAAGTTATTTGATCTATGGTATTTTGTTATAGCAGCAGACACTAAGACAGTTACTCACAGCTCAGCTGCAGTTTTTGGTTCCAGAAGACAGTAACATGAACTCTTATTCAGACCTAACAATAGGTATGTATGTATGTATGTAATTATTTATTTTTGGAATTGGGAATCGAACTCAGGACCTTATGCTTGCCAGGCAGGCAGTGTGCTGCTCAACTATAGCCCCAGCCCCCAACAATAGGTATTTAGAAGCTGAGGAATTTCGTGTATGTTTAAGCTTAAATTACAACTTAGTTTTTCTTTTGATGGCCAAGGACTCCATGAATTTGTACACAAATGCCTATGTAAGTCATGCTCCCTTAAGAATTCTCACCAGTCAGGAGTTGATATGGTTTCCAAGAAAGAGGTGACAATACTCTGAGGTAGGGGTTGAGCGTACACTTGCGGTGAGCGGATCTTGGCTTCTCGATGGTACTGGAGAGACGTGGGTCGCAGACCCTGGGGTCACTTACTTGGGGGGCTGGGAAGCCAGTCACTGTGCGAGAGGACTTGGGGAAGACCAGGCTCCGCTCAGCCCGAGGCCTGCCATCCAGCGGGATGAATCCAAATAAAACTAACAGAAGCAAAATAACGTTTCCTTTCTATTTAGATAAATAGGACTTAAACACACAAAGCAATGCCTTTTTTTTTACGTAATAATATTTCTAGGACACCAATACAAAATCCACAGAAAATTAGTCTCTTATTAATAACCGCCAGATGAGCCACTGAAAGAATACAACATAATTTATTTAACCACTCCCTTGGTGATGTGTATGTTGTTTCCAGGTTTTGCGGGGGGCACGGAGGTTGAACCAGGGCCTCCTACATGCTAGGAAAGCGCTCTGCCATTGAGTTCCGGCCCCAGCCCCTTGTCTCCAGTTATTTGACTGCAGGTGTTTCAAAAAGTTTGAAAAACTTGGATCCATTAAAAAAATATTGTTTACATTGGGACCCAGTATGCTGCATGCATACACACATATTTATGTAATAAAAGGTTTCAGAAAACAGCTTTCTCTTCCTGTGGGCCACGTCATTCTCTTCTCTTTTGTCCCCTTTCGTTAAAAGTAATAGCTCTGACCCCCTAAACTGACCTGACCATCTATTAGCAGCTTACAAGCTGCAGCTTTAGCCCTTTCCGTGCATTTGTTAAATGAAAAGAGAAACGTCCTTACACTCTGTGCCGTTTCTGGATAGTTTACAAAGAACAATTTGGTAACCATTACGAAGTCCCAGTGGGGTGGAAATTCTTCGTCTTCCCGTTTTCCACGTGACAAGACCGAGGTGTGGAGAGGCTGAGCCGCCGTCCCAGGTCGGAAGCAGCGCGCAGGTGGGCTGTACTTTAAACCCAGGAAGTCTGGCTGCCGCTGTGCCCTGCTCAGCCGGGGGTCCTTCCTCGGCCTTACAGCTGATGTGACTAACCAGGAATGAAGAATCGTATTGGTCCGCCTCACCTCGCCTAGCGTTTCATCCGTTCCTTTTTTTTTTTTTTTTTCCGGGACCGGGGATCGAACTCAGGGCCTTAGTGCTTAGCGGCAAGCACTTACCCCACTGAGCTGTACCTCCAGCCCTAGCCTAGCGTTTCAAAGCACATCGGGTTCTATGATAAGTGCCCTTGCTCTTCGCTTTCCTCGGCAGTCGGAGCAGCTGCACAGACTCCCCAAACGTGGTAGTCACCGCAGAGCCCAGCCTGTCTCCCCCCACCCCCGCGTGCGCAGCCTCCACCACTGTCAGGAGTGGACTTTTCACACCGTGGCGGGGCCGCCGCGCAGTCACAGCAAGTGCTCCGCTTCCCCATACTTATTGATTTCCCCCAAAGTTATCCAGTCCGAAAGCCTCATTATTGGTGTGATCGTGGCGCCGGCAGAACTGTAAGTCCCGTTAGCTAGCCCATGGCTTCCGTCGGAGGGATGCAGCTACCTCAGATGTCTGTCTGCACCGTTAATGGGGAGGGTTACACGCCAATTACCAGAGCTTCCAGCAGCCGCTCGGGACACAATGGAGGCAGTGTTCGCGCCCCGGGTCGCCACATTCCTGCCCCACATCAGAAGCAGCTAGGCCAAGGAAAGACCCCTGGAGAGGCAGGAATGGGTCCAGGGAAGTCGCGACTCAGATACCTGCAGGCATCTCTGGCCTGAATTCTTTAGAAAACTGCCTACTGGGTTTGCAACTTCCTTCTGCATTTCCTGCTCAGACCTGCTGGGCGGGTGGGCGGCGGTGGGCGGCACAGGAGACAAAGCACGCACCGCCCGAGCGGCCGCAGGGCAACAGGAGCGGGTCGGCAGATTCCCGAATACCCAGCCTGCATCGTCCTGTGCCCAGCTGTAGAGCCAAGTAAGCGATGAGTCTGCTCAGTGTGAGCTTGCACGCTGAAAACTACAGATGCGTGTAGAAGTATATGTAATGCGCAGGATGTAACACATAAGGTGTACGGTATATATGCGTGCGTATGTGTATTTCACTCCTCGTTTCCCTTGGTGTTTTCCCCTTTCATGTCTTTTCCCCTTAATTCAGACACAGGGCTGGAAGTGTTGTAACATCCTCAGAAAACGCTGTTTCCGGCGTTCTGTTTACCCCCCACCCAAGCCGGAGGTCTGCACTCCCGGAAGACGCCCCGACCTCGACAGACGCACCCCGCCCCCTCCCCCGCCGACGCGAGCTGGCCCGGGGCAAAATGGCAGCCGCTGGCGCCTGGTGGGGCGGGGCCTGGTGAGTGGGCGGAACCTGTCGGTGGGCGGGGCCTACAGGCGGGCGGGGCCCTGGTGCGCAGCCATCTTTCCTGCCCCGCCCTCCCGTCCATTTCTTGGTTCTCAACCCCGGAACAGCGTTGCTGTCCCCTGGCCTGAGGTCACAGAGCCAAAGGCTGACACCACAATAAAACCAAAACCCCGGTGAGGCCTGGGTCCTGCGTCTGAGACCCCGGCTCCCTGGTCCCGTCGAGACTCAACCACAGCAGCGGCCTCAACACCTTTTACAAGCAAAACCAAAAACCCAACTATCACAGCCGTCAGCGAGGAGCGGACACGCGTCGGCGTCTCGGGCGCGCTCTCGGCCCAGGCGTGTGGCTCCCGCCCCAGGGGAGGGCCCGGAGTCCGCTCCTCAGATGGAGAGGAGCTCCAGCCGCTCGGGAAAGGAGGCTGCAGCAGCCGGCCTGCGCTCTTCGGGAGGCGATGACGTCACCCGTTGCCACGGAGACGAGGCGTCTGCTGTCCATCAGAACAGGGAGGCTGCCGGTGCCCGCCGCGCCCCCTTCCTTTCCTTTGCTTCTGCTATCAGACCGTGCTTCCCGCTGTCTCTGCACGCGTGGGCCCCCGAGCCCGCGCACAGACGCTCGGCAGCGCCGCCGCGGCCCGGCCGGGGAGGAGCGGCGAGCCCGGTCTGATCCGCAGCGTCACCGCCGGGCCTCTGGGATTGCTGAGTGCGGCTTGCAGACCCCGCGCCTCCGCGAAGACGCGTTTACCGCGACGGCCGAGCTGCGTCGCGGGCGCCCGCGGAGTGGGAGAAGGATCCTGAGACAGTGGGCCTTTCCTTATTTTCTTGGTTTTTTGGAGACAGGGTCTCGCTGTGCTGCCTAGGCTGCCCTCGAAGTTCCAGCGATCCTCCTGCCTCAGCCTCCCAAGCGCTGGGATGACAGGCGCGCGCCACCTCGCTCGGAGCGGAGCGACTGTTGGAGCCGTCTCCCTGGAGTCTTTTTTTGTCCCTTGCTGCACGGTTGTTATGCACCGCCGAAGTGCCGCAGAGGACCGCGGTGTCTCCCGGGAGCGGGGCGGCGGGGTGGGACGCCGTCCGCCGCTGCGGTCTCCGTGGCCGCGGGTACCGCGGGCCTGGGCCGGGCTTTACCGCGGAGGGCTCGGTACTCGCGCGCCGGGCTGGGTTGGGAAGCGGGGACCGCGCCCCCAATCTTCTGACGTGCTGGCCTGCACAGAGCCGCCCCCAGGCAACCCGGACTAGGGAGCCTCGGAGCGCAGGGCTCGGGAAGGGAGGCGCGGCGCCCCACGCTGGGTTCCCCGGGCTAAGGGCGGCTCCACCGGAGACGGCGCGCGCTCCTCATTGTTGGGACGCCGCATTGGGGCATTTGCTGTCTCTTACTTTCCTTCCCTTTTTTGGGAGTTGGGGGGTTGAAACGGGGATCTTGCTATGTAGCCCAGGCTGGGCTCGAACTCACGGCGGTCCTCCTGCCTCAGCCTCCTGAGTGCTGGGATGACAGGCGTGCGCCACCACGCTCGTGTTTTCGTTTTAAGCATTTAAGAAGTGACACAAGAACCTCTTTTAAGAAGTTGAAACTATACGATGGAAGGTAAAAGGCCTGACATGCTTTACTTCTTGTGCTTAACGCCCTAAACTCGAGATCTCACTTGCTCACTGCGAGACAGGTCTTTAACATAAATATGCATAACACATATTTCTCATAAATATGCATACATACATATGTATACTCTTTTAAACGTATCTTTGCATGTAATTAAAATGGCCATCACAGGCATTCTTAAGTTTATGCATTTTTTGAAAGCTGTAAATCTGGGCGAATCTCCCCCCATGACCCTGGGTTTCTAGGTGTCTGCTACAGAAGTAGCTCACACTCAGAGCAGCGTGGTGTCTACTCGTCTACCTGCCACACCTTTCTCTTTACACAACATGTATTCTTTTTTGCCTTTTTTTTTTTCCTTTTTTGAGACAGGGTCTCGCTATGCAGCTCAAGCTGTCCTCGAGCTCATCTTGCAGCTCAGGCTGGTCTCGAACTTGCAACGATCCTCCCACCTCAGCCTCCCAAGTGCTGGGATTACAGGCATGCGCCACCAGCCCAGCAGTACACACGTATTCTTGACTTTGTGTTTTCTAGCTAAGTGTCTCAGAGAACAGGACAGCTATAGTATTTTCTGGGAACCTGCTGCTGCTCCTTCTCTTTCCTCTTCCTCTCCTTCCCCTCCCCACCTTTTTTAGTCAGGGTCTTGCTGTCTAGTTCAGCCGGGCCTTGAACTCACAGCAATCCTCCTGTCTCAGCCTCCGGAATGCTGGGATGACAGGTGTGTGCCACTGCTGGGATGACACTTCTTGATGTGCATCAAGTGTCTTCTTTGCCAGACATTGAGGTGGCCTTTGTCTTTGCTGCTACACCGTGCAGCGCCTTGAATACTCTGCTCAAACACTCACCCCTTTCTGAGTGCAGCTCCTGGGATTCCACCGAGGCCCTCAAGTTGCCTGAAGCCAAGGGAGAATTGATAGAATTAACTTTTAAAAAAAAATGAGGGTTTAAAACCATATTACCCTATTATAAATGTATTAAGGACACGCACCTTCTCGTAGTTTTTTTTTTTTTTTTTTCGAATGCTGGGAATCAAACTCAGGTGAGCACGTTTACCACTGTGCTGAGCCCCAACCTCTCCAGCCCCTGACTTGCGCCTCCAGCTTGAGCAGGAGGCACATGGAAATAGGGAAAAAGTCGCTGCCCACCCTCCAGGGGTCTGGTGCCCAGATCACCCCGGGGAGCGTCCCATCCTCCTGAAAATGTGAGCTTCATCTCCAGTGATTCCTCCTCTTCCGCTCCTTTCATCTTGGGCTCTCGCTAATAACCTATGTGCAGCTGCCTGCTGTGTGTGTGTGTGTGTGTGTGTGTGTGTGTGTCTCCCGCCCCGAGGAGGAGTCAGATTTCACTGGGGCCTGGAACCCGGGTAAGTCGCGGCTGCACTCACTCCTCTGCTAGGCTCTGCGGTCTTTCTGTCCTTTGTCTTGCAGGGTGCGCAGCGCATCTCTGGGCCGCCTGGGAGAAGTGAAAGAGGACGACCGCTCCTGGGGCCTTGCAGCAAGCAAGCTAACTGGCAAACGTAATTCAGGGAGAGGAACACCAAGGCCAAAGCGAAACAGGAGTGGGGCCTGCGCACGTTCGGTGCAGAGAAATGGAAGGCAGCTACCAGCTCTAAATTCAGAATTTTGGAAGCCGGGCATGGTGGTGCCCATCTGTAGTCCCAGCACTGGGAAGGCTGAGGCAGGAGGATCGTTGCGAGTTTGAGGCCAGCCTGTGCTACAAAGTGAGCTCAAGGCCAGCCTGAACTACATAATGAGTCTCAAAAAGACCAAAAGGAAAAAAATCAAAGGCTGCAAAATGAATCTCTGGTTGTATTTGTCGCTGAAAACCAGTTTTGTTTGAGGCGTGACCCAGAAAAAAGCGCTGCTCTTAAAGATGCCGAAATCCTAAGTGCTCACGTGGGACGCCAGGCGCCAGAAAAATACCCTAAAGAAGACAGCAAAATGCCAAGGGCCCCTTTTCCTCTGCCACGTGTCCCTGCAGTGTAATAAATGTTGTTTTGGCCGTGGCTGCCCCAGAGCCGCACTCCCTGTCCGGAAATGGCCCTAACTGCAACATCAGAGGCTGCGTCCAGACCCCGGGAGCCTTGGGCCAGCACCGGCCGCGTAGGGACAGGCGCTGTCCTCCTTGTTGGATCCTGGCAGGCAGTTACCTTGGCTCCCACAGTTCAGCGTTTGGGGTCATTTGCGCACCCCCGAAGTCCCCCCTTCACGGCTATGACTCTGCCGTCCTTGAGTAGACTTGGGTAGGAAGGTGGGGAGACCACTGTTTAGTCAGAGGCCAGGCTAATACCAACCTAAAGTCATAGGGAAAAGGAGCCATGTCCGGAGGCCTCGAGTTTGCGCTGAGGCAAACTGCAAGTGTTGCTTAACTTCCCGACTGTAGCCAGGCATGATGGGGCACACCTGTAATCTCAGTACTGGGGAGGCTGAGGCAGGAGGATTGCTGTGAGTTCAAGGCCAGCCTGCACTGGATAGCGAGACCATGTCTCAAAACACACACACCCCAGTATCCCTACTGTAAGAAAAGAGTAATCGTCACCATCATCATGATAGGTGACATTTATAGAGAGTGTCCATGGAATAAGTACTTCACTCGAGGATCTGTTTTATGGTTAGAACCTGACAAGGTGGTATAATTACTACCTTCACCTTATAGAGTGGTTCAGTCAGATCATCCAGCTGGAAAGGAACACAGACAAAATGAAATTCTAGATCGGGGTTGGCAGTTACAGTCTGAGGGCCCCATTCAGTCGTGTCTGTTTTTGTAAATAAAGTTTTATTGCAACGCAGCCTTGCTCATTTGCTTCTGTAGCCTGTGGTCCTTTTGAGCTGCCGTGGTAGAGACTATAATGGCTGCAAAAGCTCCAAATATTTATTATTTCTTTACAGAAAAATTCACAGATCCTTACTGTAGTGAAAGAGGATGAGCGTTCCTGGAACCTCGCAGCCAGCAAGCTCACTGGCACGCGTAGAGTAGGCCAAGAACCTACTCTTAGCCCCATATATCTTTCTGCCTTCTCACATGCCTCAACTTAATTAAATTAATTTATTTACTTATTTTGAGACAGGGTCTTGTTATGTAGCCCAGGCTGACCTCGAACTCCAGTCCTCCTGCTTCAGCCTCCCAAGTGCTGGGATTATAGGCGTGTGCCACCATGCCCCGCCCAAATGCCTCATTTTAAAAATGTAACCAGGAATAACAAAGCCAAAATGTCAGAAATAATAATAATTGTAGAAAGCATTAGGACTTCTGACTCTACTAAGGGGTTAGGAATATTTAGAAAGTCTCCCCCCTACAAATTGAAAAGTGCTTATATCTTAAATTTGAAAGAAACGAAAGAATCTCATTGCCTTATCTGTTTTGTCACAACTGCATGTAGATGCTAATCCAAATCAAAAGTACATACTAGGGAGAGTTCCAAAATACTAGAGAGATGGATCCCGGTTTTTCAGGAGTCATAAAAATAATTTTTTCATGTATGTTCCTTTTAAGCTTGTGGGTTGATGAAATTGCCCAAGCAAGAAGCAACCGTGTAAGCTTCTAATCCCTGGAGAACTTGGAAGTTGATCCTTGTTGCCATAGAAGTTAAAATTTTCAAGGCTGTACTACAGGTTAAGTTTTCTTTTTGTTTATTTTTTAAAAATTCAGCACTATGGGTCAAATCCAGAGTCTTTGCGCTGCACTACATCTTAAAATTTTTTATTTTTATTTTAAAACCTGGTCTGTAAGTCCCTAAATTACCCAGGGGGGGCTTGAAGTTTTGATCCTTCTGCCTCAGCCCCTGAGAGTGCTGGGATTATAGGTTTGGACCCTTGTGCCTGGCATATGGTTTAGTTTCTGTTGATTTCCAGAACTGGTGTCTGTAGCTGTATAAACAATTCAGGTTTAAAGAAAAAAATGTTTGTGGACAAAATTAAAATGATAGCAGCCAGGTGTGGTGTATGGGAGGGGCGGCCGGGGAGGAGATGGGTGGGGAGCGGCGGCAGATCAGCTGCAGAGTCCAGACAAAGGCGGGGGAAGGGGCAGCCAAGACCCTTCCGAGGGTGGGAGAAGCTTGGTGTGCTGAGAAGTGAGGCTCAAAATTGAATGATCAGATGGGCCATCATCTGTGTAACTGAGTAACAAAGGTGAAGGTAACATTATGTAGGACAGCATCCAGAGCTAATTCCCTTCTATGTTCTCTATAATTCTGTATTTCCTCAATCGTTTTTGTATTAACAGAAGTGAAGATAACTTTATATTATACAGCATCCAGTGCAAATCCCCTACTATCTTCTCTATAATTTGGTATTT
>PVLD010017359.1:0-42144 GCA_004027595.1 Dinomys branickii | reverse complement strand
AAAAAAAAAAAAAAAAAAAAAAATAAAAAAAAAAAAAATCAAGAGTTGAGTGGATAGTAGGAAAGACCAGCTGGGAAGTGCAGAGGAGACAGCAGAAGAAAAAGATTAGTGAGAAGCACCAAAATGGTTGAATAGGAAAAATCCACTCTTATAGTACAGTAAGGAAGCAATTATCTCCAATAATCTGTGATATATTTAACTGCAGCTAGAAAAGGAAGAATATAAAATTCTCCACACAGAGAGACAATTATAATATTTAAGTGTTTATTAGTTCATTACCACACTGCAAACCTGTTTTACAAGGTCATATTCTACTACGTAAGTATGCACAGCATTTATTCCTCAATAGCAGGTATAAAAAATAGAATGGAAAAAATAAAAAGGGGGAACAAATCTTCAATCATTAAGACAGTCTTTCACCTTAATATATTAGATAAGAGAGAACTAAACCTCAAGCATGCAAAAGGAAGCAAACGTTAATAAAGATTACAGAGAAAATCAAGAAAATATGGGAAGTCAAGTGAGAAAATTACTAAAACCAGAAGTTGTTCTTTAAAAAACAACAGCAAAAATAAAATCATTAGTAAAACAAGGGATGCTAATATGCACATTATAGAAAGCAAAAGGTCATTTTTTTTCTGCCTCTCCAAGTGCTCTTCATTTTTAATACAAAGCCTTTTCTGCCACAAAATTCTAATTTTCATTCAGTGAGGAGTAAGTTTTTCATTTTATTCATTTCAATTTAATGTAAAGATAAATGTCTTATAATCATTCTACTGTACATTGATGGCTATTTAATTTGTTTCTGATTCACCTTTACTAAACTGTACTTTTATCAGACTCCAGTTGTGAATGACATTATATCCACCACACATGAAGCCAAGAACACTGGGCCTTGCACATAGTTGAATTCAGTAAATTTTTATTTTCTTGGGTGAAACTAGTGGAAGTGTGAAGCAGAGACATATACTGTATAAAATGAAAATAAATAGCCTCTGAAATTTCAAACTAGAGCTTTATCAGCGTCCACCCCAAAGAGAAACATGAATGTCTTTAAACTGCAAGCTCAAGTAACCATGCAAAAAGTTAAATTTAAGATAAATTGACAAAAATGTAAAGAGTCATATCTATGCCACTGAATGTGTCAGTAATCCTTCATTCCAAGTGTAACTGTAATGTGGTAATAACTTTGAATCTAGAGGACAGTAAAAAATGAGGACATCTAGAAACTAATGCTTAAAAACATGAAGAATACAGTAACCAAGCTCTGTAAAAAAAAAAAAAAAAAAAGTATAGGGATTGTATCTAGACGTCTCCTCCAAAACCTCATCCAGTCATAGCTGGAGAATTTCAAAGGTGGCTGGAGTAGAGTGTGTGAGTGTGCATTAAGGGTATGATGCTGGGATTAACGGTCCCTCCCTAGGTGTGAATGGCTTTACCTAAAAGGCCTACACCATGGGTGTAACATCAGGGACAGAGGGAAGGCAGGCTTCCCCTTGTTGCTTCTGTTGCTGCTTGCTTCTGCCTTCTGCCTTCTACCTTCCATGCCATGAACTGTTTCTCCTCTGTGATGCTCCTCTGCCATGCCACCCTGCATTGAAGCCAGCTGACTAGGGGCTGGATCCTCTACAAACTGTGGGCTGAAATAAGCCTCCCCTCCTTGAAATTTTGTATCCAGTATTTTGTCTCAGCAACAAAAAATGTACATAGTGTCAAGAAGAGAAACTTCTTGAAGTATGGACGTGGGTACATGATCACTCTGAATTATTCTGTAATGTCTATGATTATCATCAACAAACCTGGTTTAATGATTCACTATTTTCATAGGGTTATTGTAAGGTTCAAGTAAGTCACTGCATGTGAAGACTTCAGAACAGTTTCTGGGGCACAGTAGTAAATGCTATGCAAGTGTTTACCAGTATTACTGCTGTTCCTCTAAGTCGTTGAACAAAGAGGAATGACAGACATAGGTTTTTCTCTGTTTAAGAAAATATCCACAATTACTTGAGAGCTTGCTTCTTCTTAAATTCAACTTTCAGAGAGGAGAGCTCTCAATCAGAAAGTAAGATTAAATATTCCAGTCCTAACAAGTCAAGCTACATGACTTCCCAGACTCTTAAGCAGAAATACTGATTTGCTACATAAGGAAGGAGCTGTAAATAACAAACTGCTCCAAAACTGCATCAGTAAATATTCTGCACATTTGCAAGAGAGAAAAGCACATTCTTGATTTCCGTCCGATAGATGTGGGCTGGGATTATTCAGATAGTCACAGTCATTAATACGGTCGTGCTCTTCAGTACACGCGCATGGTGTACAGAACGTCAAAATAATGGCTGTTTAGGGAAGATAACAATGTGTTCACCGACCCACTCTTCTAAGCCGTGTTTCTAAGAAAGTTATTTTGGAACATGATAAAAATATGGGAAGATACTATGCATATTTATGAAACTGTAGACTCATGCAGGTGTTTCACAGTTTAAACTATGGATGAATTTTATTACTAAATGCTGATGCTACACAATAAAGTTTTCAAAATTGTAACGACTAAATAAAGCAAAAAGAAATTAATAAACATGAGCATTTGGGAGGACAGGCAGAACTGTCATAATATCAGATATACATTTTATTTATGGAAAACACTAATCAACAGAAATGCAAGATATTCAATAAATAATCAAATATTATTTCTGTAAATATAGAAACTATATATTATAGCAATAACTAGTTTAAAAGTTTATACCTATTAAGTCAATAAAAATTCATCAAAAATGTTGAAACATATCCTAGAAATGAGCAAATGCACATAAGCTAATTTTTTTTTAATGATAAATAAATGCTCTGGAGATTTAAAGTGGCTGAACTGAACTGGCCAGCATTCAAACTTCCCTTTCCAAATAAGAACAAAATAACAGTTGCATTTTGTGGTGAGTGACAACTGAAGAACATGGCAAATAATCAAGAGACAGTGGCATCTTATAAGATAAAAGAGGCCTGTGATAATGGCCCCTAAAGAGGATCTGCTACACTAGCTCCACTGATAGGGGAAGAGAAGTCTGCCTTTGCGGGGACAGGAGAAAGACAGGGTCTCAATAATTCTAGCAACAAGGATGCTGGTGATCATAACAAAGTCTGACAGTCCTCACAGACTGCAGGCCACTCACATAAATAACTGGAACTCTACACTGTAGCCTAGCTTTGGAAAAAGACCTCATCTCTTGTGCTGCTACCAAGGACCATCTTACAATGTGAGCTAATCTGAGTTTGGACGGTTAGGTCAGGAGCCCCTACCTTATCTCATTTTGGGAATCCATAATCATGGATAGTAGTTGCTGCAGAATCTCACTTTAACCTGGACAACTATAAAACAAATACCCTGAGTGTCCGGAACTAGAGGAGACGGGTACACAACAAGGAGAGTCCATTTTACTAGACTCAGAACACCTATGCTCAAGAACATGGAACACAGAGAATGCTGGTGAGGATGCAGGGGACAGCGATGCCTTCTATGCTGTTGGCAGGCACGGGAACCAGCGCAGCCACTGTGGAAATCAGTGTGGCTATTCCTCCAAAAACTACAACCTAAAACTAAAAGCAGAAACAACATTCGAGCTGGCTAAATCTCTCCTCAGAATATTCAAAAGACAACATAGTATGCTGATACATGTGTACCCATGTGTATAGCAGCACAGTTTGCAGTAGCTCTGGAAACAGGCTACCCATGCTCAAGTGAATGGATGAAGAAAATGTGATATATAATATTATTCAGCAATAAAGAAAAATTAATTCTTGTTATTTTCAGGAAAATAGGTAGAACTTGTGACCCTCTTGATAAGCAAAATAAAATCAGAATAAGTTAAATATATTTTCTTTATAAGAGCAACCTAAAACATTAAGTAGTTAATTGTTAATTTAATTAATTAAAATTAAGATTATTAATTAATTAAAGTTATTAATTAATTAATAATGAGAGATGATGGGAAAACTTGAAAATAGGCTCCCAGAGACAAGAACAGGGACTAGGCTAAGAAAGGGTGGACAGCAGGCAGGGATTGAAAATGATCAAGACACATCCACACACTAATCACCTGAAACAAACGTCACTATTATACACTACAAATATACACTAATTTAAAAAAATAAACCTAAAAGATCTGAAAAATTCATGAAGCCAGTTTTGTCTTTGATAGTCATCTATTTCTCTGTAGATGCTGTCTATTTCTTCTGGTTTTTCTTCACTAGTGAGCTTATCTGATAGTTTTAAGGTATATTTCTTCTATTTTATTTTTTCCTTTGTTTTTACTTTGTAATTTGGTATTATGTGGTTTAGAAATCCATGGATAGAAAATGTACTTTTTTTAATCAAATCAAGCTAAAAGCTTAGAACATTTTAAAATATCTTACTGTGTCAAATGAAATTGTAAAGAACTAATTTAAGTTGGCACACACAAAAACACACACTGTGCCCATTACATACACACTAGAAGAGAAAGGTAAAAATAAGTTTTAAGGATAACATTTATACACAAGAAATAAAGGAGGAAAAATGGGAAACAAGACAGAGAAGGAGAAAAAAAAGAGATGGGAAGAAACATAACTGAAAAGCAGTGAAAGATACAGGGACATTGAATCCAGTTATTAAGTAACAAAATCACAAATTTAAGGCTCCCTATGAAACATCCCCTAAGGTACAAGAACACAACTTGGCATGTTAAGATTGTAAAAAAATAAAAACAACAGCCCTTGTAAACATGTACACACACACACACACAAACACACCTCTCATACACATAACACATACTGTGTTGGTTACTTTTCTGTCATTGCTGAGACAAAATACCTGACACCCCAAACAGAGAAAAAGGTTTATTTAGCTCACAGTCTGTGGAGGTTTCAGTCCATACTCGGCTGTCTCCAAAGCAGGGTGGCACACGGCAGAGGGCAATGTTCATGGCAGCAGAACAGCAAAAACAACAAGAGCAAAAAGAGGGAGCAGAGCAAAAGTGGTGACTCTTTCTGTCCCTTATCTTGCATGTAGGCTAAACACCTAGGGTGGATGTAGCCATAATCCCAGCATTGGATTATGGATGAATCACAAAGTCTAGAAGCACGCTCTATGACTGCATGAGGCTTTGGGGGCACATCCACACACAAACCATTACATGTACCAAAAAAACCACCAAAAAAGTATAGGTATGATATTGTTTCTTGTGGTTGTATTCATACTAGAGTCAACCATTCTTTTGGGGTTTTTTCCTTCTTTTCTTAATTTCTTTTTTCTGTTTTCCTTGCCTACCTTACATTATTACTATTATTTTATCTTGGGTGTAAAAATGGAGAGAAAAGTTTTAAAGTTGGTTCCTTGGAGGCTGATATTCCTGGCAGTTGTTCTCATAACACAGTGCTTGGGATTGAATCCCGTACTTCAAATATGTTAAGGATCAGCTTTCATGCTGAGTCACACCAACAGCCAAGACCCCATCAGTAGGAGAAGTCACTTATGAAAGAGAACTCCAGGGTTGGGGATGTAGCTCAGCAGCATAAGAGCCTGTTTGATCCCTGACACTGCAAAAAAAAAAAAAAAGGAGAAAGAAAAAGAAAGAACTCCAAAATACCCACTAAGATCTTTATCCAAACTAATCTACAAATTAAAATATAATAACACAAGAATCATAAAATAATGAGACATCTCCCAAAATGCTGACCCCGCAAGTATAGGAGCAAGTAAAAGCCTCAGGTATAACCTACTGCATCTACAGATTTATAAGAGTGAAATACTAGTAGAAAAATATGAAATAATTTAGTATTCACATTTCACATTTACTGGAGAGTAAATTTGAAACGCTGAAAATCACTCTGTAAATTCAGTTACTTTGATATCTAGGGTTTACTTAAGATTAAATAAGAGATACTTTTCTACTAAATTAATATAATTGCATTTCTTTAATTTACTTTGAGGATTATAAAAACATCTCCATATGTGGATTTTAATAAAATTTACAATGAAAAACTCTTAAAATATCTTTAGATAATCTGCAGATTATCAGGTAATACACTTGAAACATCCAAAGTGAAGATTATACAATTCCCTGAAAATACCAAATATTTAAGATGTCTGTAAATTGTAATTAATCTAATTAAACACATCATTGGACATCCAGTTCACTGTGTTCATACATACAGAACCATAACAATTATTCAGTATAATATAAAAAGAGTAGTAGACTTGAAAAAAAACAGACTCCACATCTAGGTAAGCTAGACAAGCACATTGTATCATTTTTGTCCTGTTTAACCTTTTCTTGTCTTTTCTTGAGGCAGTGTCTTGCTATGCAGTTCAGGCTGGCCTTGAGTTCACTTCAAACTCTCAAGGATCCTACTGCCTCAGCCTCCCCACTACTGGGATTACAGGCATGCCCCACCATGCCTGGTTTTGTCCTATTAATATAACTTTTAAAACAAAAAACAAACAAAAATAAACCTGGATAGGACAGAAAGCTGCTATTTAAGTACTCTGAAAGAACATAAAAGATTATTTGAAGATCTTAATCCATGCTCTGTTTGCCCTATAAGAAATGTCACAGGCATCTTTGAATGCAGGTCAAGACCAGAGTAAAAGGAGCTTCTTGAAGACAAACCATTCAGAATGGCGTCCACATCCCAGTTCATTACTTCCTGGTTAAAGGGCACCAGTCCCAGGTATGGCCCTAAACCAGGAAGTGGGCAGAGGGTTGCAGGGCGTCCCCTGGCGGGGGAATTGTCTCCATCAGAGACAAGCACGCAGGGCACAAACGTCGGGCAAGGAAAGGCAGCCCTGTTGCATTCCGGACCCAGAAAACAAAACCAAGAGCCCCCGAGTTGGAGAGGCCACTGCCAGGGCCCTTTCCTGCCACCCCACGGAAAGATGGTTGTGCAAAGCTTGCCAGCCAGGCGTCTGCGAAGAGGCCCACCACAGGGCCTTCTCTGTCGCCCTCTAGTGGCAACACGGTTTGTACAGGGCCCACAGGGCTAGTACAGGCTGGTTCCAGCAAAGTCACCGCTCTTGATTTACAGCGTGGCACACGACGATGCTCACGGTCTGAAAAACCCAGAAGCCGAGCAGTACTCGGTGTCAGGGTTCAGCGGTGAGGTGGACGTCGGTGGAGCATAGCAGACTTGGTAAGGCTTCCCTGAAGTTCCCACCTGCTTGATCACTGTTCATTGCCTTTTCAATCATTGCTTTTGCTTCTGTAGCTTTGCTTTGTCCTGATTTCCAGTGAAAAATTGCCCCATAGAATAGTGATGCTTGAGAAATGTTAGGCAGATCAGGGGTTCTCTTCCTGAACTTTTTTTAACAGAGGAACTTTCTTTTCAGGTTAACCCTGAGATCTCCAACATTATTGAGGCCTTGTACAATGAACAAACACAAGGAAATAAAAACTAAATGGAAAATGACATGAATGGGTTTCTGCATTTGGAAAAAAATTAGCACATAAAATATGCGGGCTGTGGGTCAGGTCTGTAATGGAGATCAGTTTGTGGGCGGAGAGCTATGGAAGGTTGGTGAACTACCATGTAACCTCGATGGTTTTTCTTTCCTGTGAATTAACCACTTATTCCACACACGCTGAGCTCCATGACCTGGTAGATTTGATGCTTTTTCTTTTTAACTCAGATCTGACTTTTTGAGTAAAAAAAAAAGCTACCACCCATTATAACCACCTGCTACCACCAGATGGTAGGTCTAAAACCATGCTAATACTTTCTTATGGTACAACTGTTATTACTCATGGAACTTCATATATTTGTAATATGCGATATAATTATTTTTATACAGGCATTATACATGTTTGATACATAATTAAGGCAATATTTTGGAATATATTTGTTTTTTAATTGTCTCCTTTTTTCTAGTGTCTGGGATAATACTTCAATCAGTATTACATGAAAGAGAGAATGCAGTCTTTATAATATGCAAATATTTATGTATAAATATGCACGTGTGCATCTGTGCAACTCTGCAGATACCTTCTATCAGGTCTCATTAACTTCAGGTAATGAGCAACAGTGCAGTTTTTTCTTTTTCCAAATTTTGTGTTTAAAAAGTTCTTAGAGAAATAGTTTGCCAGCCCAAGTAAAATCTATATAGTTCTAAGAATAAATTAAAAGTTATGCCTTTTTAGTCTTACATGGGAAAGATACCTTAAAAACGATCCCTCATAAATTTTCCTAAATGTTGGAATTGGAGAGTACTCCAGAATCATGAATCACTTCAGTTCATTGAATTAGTAAGCTGTGTAATACCAGGCAACCGTGTGCTCTTTATAGGCTTGTTTATGTATTTATAAAGAAGGAAGGGAACAACTCAGACTTGGGAGAGATCCCCAGGGTTTTCTAGAAAAATCTATCTAGGAATGATGGGTCAAATGAGAACAGTTGACTTTGTAGATTAGTTTCTGTTTCTCTTGTGTCTTTGTCTTCTACTTTTGTAGAACACTTGACCAGTACACTCTCAGTTTGTCTTGGTTGCTGTCTTATCTACATTTTAATTCAAGGTTTCATATAAAATACTATAAGATGTTATCCCAAATTGATTTTAATTTATGTGTTTTTTTCCAATTGTTGTTTTCTTAAGCCCAAAATACAGATGTGGGTTTTTATAGGAAAACTTCCTGTTACTTCTGGCTCCTTCACGAATTTCCAATTGGAGATGGAAATATTCTTGTTCTGCTTAACTATCACCTAAACTAGGTTCAAAATATGAAGTGTTTTTCTCTTTGAATGTTAACTCCACAAATGCAACATGAACTATAAAGTCAGAGTTGGCTGTCACATGCGCTATTTTCCCCTCTCTTTGGTGGCAGAGTTTTCTTAGGGTCAAAGAGCCCAGAGCAGCAATAAAATTGTAGAATTTCTGATAGAATGATTCTTACCAAAGAAGTTCTTACACATTTATAATCTTTGATGGCTCAACTTTTACCAAGGAGCTCACTTGGGAGAGCTAGGAAGATGCATCGGAAGCTGCATATAATAATGAGATTGTGATTTGAATTTCTGCGTTAGTCCTGGAGTCGTTGTGATACCAGTGGTACAACATAATATGATTTTATTAGACTTTCTGTCTTTTGCTACAGCATCAATATGATGTTCTCTTTCCCTGGAGTCTTGCTGGCATTTGTTTTATAGTTAGAACCCTGGAGTCATTTATGTAGCTATCACGTTAACTAATTTTAGTAGAACATTTGCCCTCTCTCCTTTCAAAAAGATATAATTACAAAGAAGATATTTCTGTTACCTTATACATTAACTATATTATATAGTTTACCTGTACTTGAAGATTATTTCTTTTCATTCATTGCGACCCTGGCAAGTCACAAGGTTGCCAGGGCCTGTCACAGCATAGCCTAATTGTGTCCCCACTTGGCTTATATGGTTTTGGAGTAAATGCAGTGTTATCCAGAATTCTCTACAGGAACAGACCAACATGTATATGTATATTTATATAAATATATAATTTAGCTCATGTTTTATGTTATTCTTTTCAGTGAAGTTCAAAATTAATTCACTTCCTGTTTCAGGGACCCGAGGACAAAATGGCTGGCTATCCAGTGATGGAGGTTGACTGTTCTGGACCCCATCTGGCTAGTCTAGCTTGCAGGTTGTCTATCCCAAGAACCAGAGTGTTTATCTAGGATTCCAGGCAGTATCTGCAGCCCCAGCCCCAGCTATCGGTTGCTGACTCAGGCAGTCTTCCTGTCTACAAATGGCCTGTATATTATCTCGGGCTTCAATGCAGGTAATTCAAAACCTGAAACAAAATAAATATAAACCTAGATTACTACATCTGTCAAAGCCAATTTTGAAATTGAAGGAGAAATAAAAACTTTTCAAGATAAACATGAACTATCTGGTAATCTCAACAACTAATTTGAAGACAACAATATGGAACATAACAATCACTGTTGAATTCTTACCATGTTGTTTAGTGAAATTCTGTATTGTTTCTAAAGGTTTATTTTTTATTTTCTCTAAAATGAAAAGGAAATTCATGAGCAGCCACCAAAAATGAACCGAGATTATATTTAAAAATTTAAACAGATTAATAAAAAGACTGAAGCATTAATACTGTCTTCCTTCAAAGAAAAGCCAAGGCCCAGAGAGTTTCACTGCTAAATTCTGCCAGACACTTAAAAGGAGAAACAGCGCTAATTCTCCTCAAACTATAACATGAAATAGAAAAGGAAGGAATGCTTCCAAAGCTAATATCACCATAATGTAAAACCAAGACAAGAGCATAACAAAAAAAAGAAAATAGTACACCAACAATTTAAGAATATAGATGCAAAAATAAAGCATTGTAGCCAAATTTAACAATGCATTAAAAAAATCATATACCACGATCAAGTTGATTTCATTCCAGGCAAACAAGGTTTAACATATGCAAACAGATAAACATAGCATACCACATAAGTATAGTTAAGGAAAAAAATACATAACTATCCTAATTGATGAGAAAAAAAAGCTTTAAACAAAATTCAACATCCTTCATGATAATAGCTCTGAAGAAACTAGATATAAAAGGATTATATAATCCTTTTATATAAGCACATCGACAAACACATCGAAAATATAATGAATGGGAGAAAGGTGAGAGTGTTTTCTCTAGAATCAAGAATGAAAAAGGACGTCCATGCTCACAGTTCAGTATCATTCATGGAATTTTAGCCAGAGCAATTTGACAAATAAAGAAATAAATGTGATAAAATAAGGAACAAAGAAATCAAATTATCACTTTTGTAAGTGGTAAGTTCCTATACTTAGAAGACCCTATAGTCTCCACCAAAGACTTACAGCTCATAAACTCAGCAATACAAGTATACAAATTAACATTAAGAATCAATAGTCTTTCTAAACACCAATAATGAATTAATTAGCTGAGAAGAAAATTAGGAAAACAATCCCATTCAAAATAGCTTCAAACCTATGCATGGTGGTGCATTCCTGTAATCCCAGGACTCAGGATCTTGATGCAAGAGAATTGCTGCAAGTTCAAGACCTGCCTGGTCTTCAAAGTGAGCTCAAGACCAACCTGAACTGCATAGCAAGACCCTATCTCAAAAAGACAAAAAAAAAAAGCTTCAAAGTATAAATCATGTAGGTATCAATCTAAACAAAAGGGAGAAAAGTCTCTACAGTGAAAATTATAGAACACTGAAGAAAGATATTAAAGAATATATAGTAGAAGATCCATGTTCAAGTAGAAAGTTCATGTTCAAGCAAAATTAATATTGTTAAGAAGGTCATATTACCAACAGTAATATATATTTTCAATGTGCTCAACATCAAACATTCAATGATATTCTTCCAAAGGTTAAAAAAAAACCCTAAAATATGGAAACACAAAAGACCTAGAAGAACAAAAGCAAAGCTAAGGAAAAAACCTAAAACCTGGAGGCATCACAATTACTCTACACAGACATAGTAACAAAAATATCATGAAACCACAACAAAGCTAGCCACACAGACCAGCGGACTGGAACAGAGGCCACAGAAACACAACCACACACTAAAATTATCTGATATTTTTTACAAGGAGGCTAAAAGCATGTTTTAGTTAAAACAACCTCTTTCATAAATGGTGCTGGGAAAACTAGATACCTATTTCTCTCCCTGTGCAAAATATTGATTCAAAGTGGATCAAAGATCTAGATATGAGGCCTGGCCATTGGATACTGCTAGAATAAAGCAAAACACAAATTTTTGAAGGCAGAGACACAGGTACGGACTTCCCGAATAGGACTCCAATAGCACAGGAGATAATAGCAAGAATCAACAAACAGGACAGCATCTAATGAAAAGTTTGTGCACAGCAAAAGAAAAAACCAGTAGAACAAAGAGAATGCCTGAAGAAGGTGGAAAATGTCTTTGCCAGCTGCTCTCCTGACAGATGAGTAGTATGTAGAATGTATAAAGAAATCAATAAACATAACACTAAGAGAAGCATCCAGTCAACAAATAGGTACGTGAATTGAACAGATTCTTCCCAGAAGTGACCAGTAAGTGTATAAAAAAATGTTCACTCTCTTTTAACCTTTAGGGGGGCTGGGGATATAGCTCAGTGGAGTAAGCGCTTGCCTAGCAAGTGCAGGGTCCTGAGTTCGATCACCAGTACCTCAAAAAAGAAAAAAAAAAAAAAAACCTTTAGGGAAATACAAACCAAAACTACATTGAGATTCCATTTCATCCTGGTCAGAACAGTGACCGTGAAGAATGCTAAGCAATACGTGCTGACTAGAATGGGGGTGGGTGGGAAAGCAATTCTAATACTGAAAGTGGGAATGTAGATGAGCACAGGCACTGCAGAAATTACCATGGAAGTTCCTCAAAACACTGAAAACAGAGCTACGTTTGATCCAACTGTACCATTCCTTGGTATATAACCAAAGCATTAAAATGAGCAAATGCTAGAGATACCTGCATGCCTCTGTTAACTGATAACCCATTCACAAGATTCAAGATATGGAACCAGCCTAGGTGTTCACTGTGAGCAATGGGATGAACTGTGGGTGCATGTTAGAATGTGGGTGATCCTCAAATAAGTCTACCTAACTGGTGTAGAAGTCAGTGTCTTGGTTACTTTTCTCTCATTGTTGAGACAGAATACCCAATGCCCAAAATGACGGAAGGAAAGGTTTATTTAGCTTACAGTTTGTGGAGGTTTCAGTCCATACTTGGTTAGTTCTAAGGCAGAGCGGCACATGGCAGAGGGCTAATGTTTATGGGAGCAGAACACAGCTAAATCAACCAGCAAAAGGGGGGAATGGCAGCAAGCAGCTTCTTCTCTTCCCTTACATTGTAAACAGGCTACCCCCACCCAGGGGGCGTGTAGCACTCACACAGTCTCCATGCCCTCCTCTTCCACAGGCTCAGGATATATACAAAATAAGCACCCTGGTTTCCTGCCGAGTCACTCAGCTAAACCTCTAGATTCCCCAAGTTGACACCATGTATCAATCATAACAGGATGTCTGGAAGAAAAAAAAGCCCTCCTGATCCATTTGCTGTTCACTGGGGACTCTGGGCTGAATCTTCTAGGGAATCAAGGGGGGGGGGGCAGTCCTTGCTGTTCTTACCCCCTCTCCTAGTTAGGCCTAAGCCGTAGCTCCTAGCTAGGGTGATTATTTATGGATGAATTTATTTATTGACAAACTTTTTTATTGGGATGTGAGCTGCAAGCAAGGGTTGTCCTCCGGGAATAATAAACCATTTCTTCAGGAAAAAAAAAACAAAAAACAGAAAACAAACGTCTTCATTAAACAGTTAATACTCTCGAAGGCCGTATTTTTAATTAAAAACATGTTAAGTTTAGTTTTGTTAAAAAGGAGTATAAACTATAATGAAATTTTGATAATGCTGATACTTGAAAATATATAATATTAAAAATATAACATGAATATTTATGTAGGCAGCTGAGTAAGATGTAATTATAATAATCAGTCAGTCAGGGTCAGGCCCTCGAAGGAGCCAGTATAAAAGATGAGATACCCTGCAACTGTATATATTTTTTTTTGGTGCCTTGTGCTTGTCAGGCAGTTGCCCTACTGCTGAGCTGAGTCTCCTGTCCCTCGGTGTGATATTCTAAATAGGTAGCAATCACCTTACAAAAAAGCCAGGAAGAGTCACCAGCCCCGCCTGGTGCAGGAAAGGCCCCTGTTCCATATTCATGCTAGCTTGCTATGTGACTCGCTTCCCCGTTTGATCCCAATTTAATCAATTTTACCTAAACAATTATAATCTTATTGGGGAACCATAGCTTTGTCCCACCTCCTGCCCACGTAGTGAGCTCCCATGTTTTTCACCTTGGACCCGCCTCACCTTGTGGTTTTGTTTTATAAAAATCCCTAGAAAAGACAGGTTCCTGGGCAACGCACTCGAGCCCCCCTTCTGTCCCTCTCTTGGACAGAAGCTTTCTTTCCCTCAATAATATATTCCACTCTTAACCTTTGTTGTTCCTAAAATTCATTCTTCCATTTTAGAGAACACAAACTCATCCGAGATATCGTTCAGATTGGGAGTTTCTTTCTCCTATATCATTTAGTTGGCTACAAAGTTTAAGTAAGATTCAATCATTTTTTACTATAAAAAATCAGATATGAATTCATAAACAAACTGCTATAAAGTATGTATTCAATACAGTCTTCATACTTCTAGAAAAAAAAGAGGTTTATACAGAAAAAGCCATATTGTCCACCACAAAAATAGCAGTCTCACTCATGTGGGACAGTTAACCAGGTTATTTACAAATGTATCTCTTCAAGATAATGAACATATGAACATTGTCAGCAGTGAAATATTAAAATACTTGTTATGCTAGTTGTCTATTCTCATACAAGAAAAAACTTAGAAGAAATCAATTTCAAATTAATTTTGTTCCTCTTTACAAATCAATTTAAAAGTTTTTGAGACAGAGTCTCACTATGCAGTTCAATCTGGCCTTGAGCTCACTTTGCATAGCCCAGGCTGGTGTTGAACTCAATGATCTTCCTGCTTCAGCCTCCTGGGTGCTGGGATCACAGGTGTGCGCCACCACACCCAGAGCTTTACCTGATTTGTAACACCAGATATTTTGTTCCAGATTTCAATTTGAGAATGAAATAGTTCACAAAGCCGTATGAAATAGTTCACTTCACTTAATACATTTCCAAAGAAAGTGATCATTTGGATGAAGATGTTGTGGAAATTTATATCTGTTCCCATAGTTTCCCTTGGGAATTCAGATGAGTCCTGCAATTTATGCATTCCATGGGCTGAGCATTGCCAGTTCAGATGCAAGAGCCTCGCCCTGAGGCAGATGTTGACCAGAAGCCTGAAATCCAGCTTCCTACAAGAGCACTTCATCTCCGACTGGGCTTGGTGCAGTCAGATGTCACTGTAGGGTACGGGAATAAATTTAGGAAGCCAGTAGATGCTTTGGAAAAGCTGTGAGAGGAATGTGACTCTCAGCAAACTTAGGAGCCATAAGATCTTCCTATTAGATGTAAGGTACCCGGGCGTGGTAGTGCACAGCTATAATCCTAGCACTCAGGAGGCTGAGGCAGGAGGATCGTTGTGAGTTCCAGACCAGCCTGTGCCACAAAGTAAGCTTAAGGCCAGCCTGCACTGCATAACAAGACCCTCTCTGAAAAGAAGACTAAAAAAAAAAAAAAAGATGTAAAGGAATAGTGAAGCTCGGCTGGTTTGTACTCTGTATCAGTTAAGTCCATCTTCAACTCTTTGGAAAGTTCTTTTCTACTGACAGATATTGGAAAGTAAATTGCTCAAGCAAAGAAATGTAACAGGTACAACAGATATTGTGAAAAGGAAAGGAACTGCTCAACAGGAAAGAACAGCTCGGATGGGGGAAAAGAGAAAAGAAGGGAAACAATGTATATATACATATATATACAGGGTATACATATATACACATAGGTATATGTATGCATATATGTATACATGTATGTATACATGTGCATATACATATATGCATGCATATATATGTATACATATATATACAGGGTACCTAAGATAATTGTACTAATTTCTGTTGCTTTAGGGAAAGGAACAGTTAATGTTTAATTGATCAATCTTACATGGCTATATTTGTTTAACTGAGTAACCAATTTGAAGATACCAATATTAATACAGCAGCCATTGTTAATTGGAATCTATTTCATTTTTTTAAATTAGTTTTTAAACTTTTTCACAAACATTTCACTGTGCAGATTCTGAGGTCAAGCACAGTCCTTAGAAGACTACGCACTTCCTATTTCAGTGCCAGCAGAGACAGTAAAGGGCGCCTGCCTTGATAGGGTTTGTGACATCAAACATCTCCCTGTGGGCAAGTGCCACTTTTACTTGTCCCTTCACGGCTCTCATACATGAGAGAGTGAGACCCTGTCTGAAAAAGGCCAAAAAAAACAATTAAAAAAAACATACCTGAGGAATATTGTGAGTGGGTGCATCCTATGCTTCCTTTCATGGTTATAAATTTACTTTCTAGGTTTCTATTTCATTGTACTTTTTCCACTAATAAAAGCTACTTATTTAATCTGAAATGCCTTATTTCAGAATATAAGAAAGGATGAGAAAATAAAAATAGGTTAGTAACCAATCAAAGCACATCTACCTACTATTTGTATGCAATAATTGTGCCAGTAATGAACCGATACTGAGCACTCATTATTTGAAAGGAAATATAATAAACATTGTATGTTAATTCTGATATTTTTGTAATATTTCTATCTGTACTTGAGAGATGACAACATATAAGGAAACTGAGGCAGAGTGATGGCAGTGGCACACAATATTATCTGTAGAGAATTTACAACATATTGAATAATGAGCCAGATGATGTTGTCTTGGTTACTTTTCTACTGTTGCTGAAATAAAATACCTGACACTCAAAATTAAGGAAGGAAAGGTTTATTTAGCTCACAGTTTGTGGAGGTTTCAGTGCATAATCAGCTGGCTCCAAGGCAGAGTGGCACACGGCAGAGGGCAATATTCATGGCAGCAGAAGAAAGCAAAAGCAACAAGAGCAAAAAAGGAGGAGCAGCAAAAGTGAGCCTCTTCCCCTGCCTTACATTGTGTGCAGGCTCCCCAGGGAAGGCATAGCACTCATTCCCATAATCCCAACTTTGGCCCATGAGTCAATCAAAAACTCTAGAAGCCCATCCATGACTGCATGAGGCTTAGGGGCGACATCTAGACATAAACCGTAACAGATGTTTATATATCACATTTAGATTTATGGGAAAATATAAATGTTATGGCATTTAAACTTTACATAGCTGTATGTCTTGGTTACTTTTCTTTCATTGCTGAGACAAAATACCCAACGCCCAAAATGAAGAAAGGAAAGATTTATTTCGCTTACAGTTTGTGGAGGTTTCAGTCCATACTTGGCTGCTTCAGAGGCAGAGTGGCACATGGCAAAGGGCAAACTTCATGGCAGCAGCACACAGCAAAAACCACAAGAGCAAAAGGGGAGAATGGCTGCATGCAGCCTCTCTCCTTCCCTTACCCTGTAAACAGGCTACCCCCACCCAGGGGGCGGGCAGCTCTCACAAGATCTCCATGCCTTCCTCTTCCACAGGCTCAGGCTGTATACAAAGTAAGCACCCTGGCTTCCTGCTGAATCACTCAGCCAAACCTCCAGACTCCCCAAGTTGACACAATGTATCAACCGTAACACTGTAAATATGTGTGTAGGTTCATACAAATATGAGGTCATCAATGCTCTTAGTTTGAGAAAGGCAGTGGAATAAAGCACTAATAATGCTATATATTGCTGTGGTTTGATTTATCAGACATTCACTGATTTATTTCAACTATTCCTTCCCTTCTCTGTTGGGCATGCTCCATGTTCCTAGCAAAGGCCAAAACAACTATTCAGATATGTTTATCTCATACAGACATAATTATCCCTCTGGCATCATGAAAAAGGTTACCTTTTCACGTTTTATTGAAGAATGAGTTTCTCAAAGTAATGTGCAGAAACAGTGAAGAATTGTATATGTTGGAATTATAGCTACATTTGTTAGTAATTTTCAATGCTGGAATCATAGCTCCCTATTTTGTCTTGTAAAAAAGGGGAAATTTGATCTGGGAAGCCCTGTAAATGGAAACATTTGGCATTATCAGAGCCAAGAACAATATATCATAGTGTTTCAGCTTATTGACCTTCGAGGTACAAAACCAGCTACAGTTCTGCCAGCTGTGGTCACATTCCTCAGCTCTGTGCAAACCATCCATCATCTATAAAATTGGGATATAAATCAGCCTAAAAACCATCAAGTACACTCTCACACACATATTTTCTCCCCTTGCACACACATAATCAAGGTGCAAGCCCTATATAGTTCTCAAATCAAGACAACATACGAAAATGTTTAATGGATAGTATTGGGGGTTGTTTGCATGAAACCATGAAGACTTTCTCTTACTATATTTTGATCTCTTAACATTTGTAGGGGCTCTGATGTTCACTAAGGTATACTACAGAACCTTCCATGTTGAGAGACTTCTTAGTGGAAAAATGACGATATAAAATGATGTCTTATTAACATTCTAAGTTTACTAGGAAGGAATTAAGTTTGAAACTCTGGAAATCAGTGCAAATTCAGGTAGTTTGATACTAAGAATAAATAACATATATTTAATTTCCTACTAACCTAATATAATAACACTGCTATTTTTTAGTTAGAAAACTATACAGAAGACATCTCCATATAATGAACTTACATAGGGCTGGAGGTACAGCTCAGTGGGCTAAGTGCTTGCCGCTGAGCACTAGGGCCCTGAGTTCGATCCCCGGTCCCGGAAAAAAAATAATGAACTTACACTGAGAAATTCCTCATATATTACTTACGTAACCCGAGAATTATTAAGAAATAAAATTAAAGTTGTTTTTATAAATCTTACAAATTCGCTAGACCTCCTAATTTTCTCTTAAAGTAAGAGTTAGACACCGAAGACAGACTGGCCCCGGGTGCATGGGTACACACACGACTTTGGTGGGCAGACTGATGAGAAACCACCATACCCAGGACAGTCAGCCCTGGGAACACGGCGCAATCAGTGAGACCAGCAACTTGGAATTTTCTGAAACAGGAAGAAGGAATGAGCAGCTGGTCTCTCCAACAGAAGACCAGTCCCAGCCCCACATCCACAGGCCGAGGTCAGCTCCATACCCAGCACAGATCCCATGGCAAATTTGGCTGTAGTGCATAGCGTATTTCTGGGATCTGACATGGACACTATCACAGAACTATAAGCACCGCAGGTATTTTACTACATTGATTCTCCCTTGTTTGTCTGATTGGCTATCACTTTCTGGTCTGGTTGGAAGTCACTTTGTTTTGTCTTGTATTTTATGGTTATTTTTGTTTTTGGATTTTTTTTCTTTTCTCCCCTCTGTTTTTTTGACTACTTTTTTCTTCTTTCTTTTCCATTCTTCTTCTCGTTCTTCCTTCTTCTGCACTGTTTAGATTTCTTCCCTATGTTTTTGTTTCCTTCTATCGATCCTCTTTCTTTCCTCAACTACTTTTTGAATCTAAACTTTCCAGTGAGTGAACATCATCTCTTCTCTGCCTGACTACTCCTTCACATTCTATTCCATCCTTTCCCTCCTGTGTTCTCCAGTTTCCCCAAACTTGGGTGATCATTCTTTCACCTCCAGCCTTGACTCTACTATATTTGACCTTATTCATCACTTTATCCTGTCTCTACACATCTTAACCCTCCAACACTCCCAAAAGGGTAACATCAGTCCACTGAGGAGAAAATTATTGCAAACAAGAACATGGTATGTCTAATTTTTTATATAACTTTAGAGTTTGTCCCTGTGGTTGGAGGTAGCAGGTTAATGGTTATCACAGTTTGCCAGTAGTTAAGTTGTATTTGAAACTATTGTTACTACTAACTGCACTACTTTAGCAAGGATGTCATACATATTATAATCAGTTTTTCTCCTGTGTGATAATACTGTGATTATATGGGGTTATAATCACCACCACAACTGAGTACCAAAGTATTGGGTGCTGAGCCACAAAATAATTTTGCATCCTTTACAAATCGGGAAGGTAGGTTCTTCAGATAACTATAAAGAACCATCTACATACACAGGACATCCGTGAAGAGCAGACATCTCCTATGGAAGCATCAATGTTAGTGATAAAGCTATCATAATAAATAGCATCAACATAGAAAACAAAATAGAGAAAATAACCTCTCTGATACAAAAAGGTGATGCTTAAGATCAAATATGTTAGAGAAATACAGACAAAAGAATAGAGGGGCTTAGAAAAATGAAGGAAACAAAAAATGCCCAACATAGGAAATGTCCAAATAGAAACCATGAAACAGATCCAAACAGAAATCTCAGAGATGAAAATCTTGATTGAAAATATATGCAACAGATTGAATGAAGGAGAGGATAGAATTTCAGGTCTTGAAGATAGACTTGCAGGGAGGGATCATGGAAAGAAAGATATCTTAAAAATAATAAGAGATTATGAAAAAGCAATCCAACATCTCCAAGATGAAGCAAAAAAGAATAATGTAAGATTAATTAAGGTCAATGGCAAAGCTGGAGATAGCTCAAATGCCATAAAATAATGGCAGAAAACTTCCCAAGCATGGATAAAAATTTTGACATACAGTAAATAATGAATCATATAGAACTCCAAACAGCCATGACCAAAATAAGACTATGCTAAGACATATAATAATCAAGATTCCAGAAATTCAGCACAAGAATAGAATATTAAAAATTGTTACAGAAAAGAAACAGATCACCTATAAAGGAAAGCCCATCAGAATCATGGCAAATTTTCAACATAAATATTCAAACCAAGAAGAGCATGGCATGCAGTATTTCAAATCCTGAAAGAAAGTGACTTCCAACCTAGATTGAATTACCCTGCAAAACTATATTTCAAAATTAATGGAGAAAAAAGATCCTTCCATGACAAAGAACAACTGAAGTAATTCATGACCACCAAACTAAACCTACAAAGGGTACTAAATGTTATTCTAAATAGTTAAAAATAGCTACAATTTCAAGAATAACAACAGAAACCACCAGTCAGGTCAAGCAATTAAACAAAGGGAAATAGTGGAAAACCAACAGCAGAAAAAGAACATGACAAAGATAAGCCAATATATGTCAGTTACAACCAGCAATGTAAATGGCCTCAATTCATCAATCAAAAGAAACAGACTGACAGAGTGGAAGAAACAATATCCAATAATATACTATATACAAGTAATACATTTAACTCAAAAACAAATTCATAGACTGAAATTCAAAGGATGGAGAACAATCTTCCATGCAACAGGAACCCAGAAAAAAGCAGGGGTAGCTATTCTGTTTGCAGACAATTTGAACTTTAAGTTAAGAATGAGCAAAAGAGATAAAGAAGGTTACTACATACTTGTTAAAGGAAAACTTCAAGAGGGAGAGATAGCAATCATAATTATGTATACACCTAATATGGGAGGACCAAACTATATAAGACAATTATTGATAGACATGAAAAATTAAATAAGCAATAATGCAATCATAATGGGGCACCTTAACACCCAGTTGTCACAAAGAGACAGGTCAACTAGACAAAAAATTTAGCAAAGAAACATAAGAACTGAATGAAACCTGTGAAGTAGTGGACTTAGTAGACGTTTACAGAGTGTTCCATCCAACAACATCACAATACCCGTAATTCTTAGCTGCACATGGGATGTTCTCTAAAGTAGACTATAGACCAGCCCACAGAACATGCTTAAGTATATGCAAAGGAGTTTAAATTATCCCATGCATATTACCTGAACTTAGTGCAATAAAATTGGAAACTAATGGCAAAAGAAACCACAAAACCTCCACAAACACAAGGAAAATAATAACACCTTCCTGAACAACAAATGGGTCACAGATAAAATTAAAGAAGAAATTAAACAATATCTACAACTAAATGAGAAAGCAGATACAACATACCAGAACTTATGGGAAACAGTGAAAGCAGTCCTAAGGAGATTTACAATGGTGAATTCTCACATCAGGAAAGCAGAAAAAGCCCAGTAACCTAATACTGCACCTCAAGCTTCTAGAAAAAGAAAAGCAAGACAAACCCAAAGCCTGTACAAAGGAGGAAATTGTAAAGATCAGAACAGAAATCATCACAATGGAAAGAAATTAAGAAAATAATACAAAGAATTAATAAATCAAAGATACGATTTTTTGAAAGAATAAATAAAATTGATACAGCCTAAGCAACCCTTATCAAAAAAGGAAAGATTCAAATTCATGCATTGAAGAATAAAAAGGGTTAAATCGCTACAGAACCTGTGGAAATTCAGATCATAAATATCTACTTCAAAGATCTTTACTCTCATAGGATGAAAAACAGAGAAATGGACAGATTCCTAGATATGTGTGAATTAACCAAGCTGAATCAAGGAGATATAATAATTCTCAATAACCCAATATTAGTTCATGAGATTGCAAATGTAATTATGAACTTACCAGCTAGGAGTGATGGTGCACACCTGTAATCCTAGCACTCAGGAGGCTGAGGCAGGAGAATTGTTGTGAGTTTGAGGACAGCCTAGGCTACAAAGTGAGTTCAAGACCAGCCTGAACTGCATAGCAAGACCCTGTCTCAAAAGACAAAAAAAAAAAAAAAAAAAATTACCAACAAAAAAAGTGAGGTCCTGATGCATTGGTGGCTAAATTCTGCAGGAAATTAAGAGAAAATTTAATATCAATACTATTCAAACTCTTAAATGAAATTAAAAGGGAAACAATACTCCCTAACTCATTTTTGGAGGCAAGTCTTACCCTGATACCAAAACCAGAGAAAAGACCCAATCAAGCAAGAGAACTACGGGCCAATCTCCCTAATGAACATAGATGAAAAAGTCTTCAGTAAGATATTAGCAAACAGAATGCAGGAAATCATCAAGATTACGTACCATGACTAAGTGGAATTCATTACAGGATTGCAGGGATGGTTCAACATAAACAAATAAATGTAATACACCATAGCAACAGAACCAGAGACAATATCACATGACCAACTCAATAGATGCAGAAAAGGCTTTGGACAAAGTCCAGCACCCATTCTGGACTGAAACCGCCACAGACTTTGAGCTAAATAAACTTTTCCTTCCTTAATTCTTGGCATCAGGTATTTTGTCCCAACAATGAGAAAAAAGCAACCAAGACAGAATTTGGTACCAGGAGTGGGGTGTACCATATGATTAGCTGTCAAAGAAAGAGAAGGCGAGGGCCTGGTTTACAGATGGCTCTGCACGATATGCAGGCATCACTTGCAAGTGAACAGCTGCAGCATTACAGCCCATTTCTGAAATATCCTTGAAGGACAGTAGTAAAGGGAAATCATTTCAGTGGAAAGAACTCTGGGCAGTGCACTTGGTAGTACATATTGCCTGGAAGGAGAAATGGCCAGATAGGCAACTGTGTACTGACTCAGGCTATAGCCAGTGGTCTGGCTGGATGGTCAGGAACTTGGAAGGAACATAAATGGAAAACTGGTAACAAAGATATTTGGGGAAGAGGTATGTGGATAGAAATCTCCATATGGGTAAAGAAGGTAAAACAGTTTATTTCCCATGTAAAAGTTTACCAAAAGGTGACATCAGCAGAGGAGGACTTTAATAATCAAGTGGATATGCTGATAGAATCCAACCTTCTTCTTCAGCCACCCTGTCATTGCCCAATGGGCCCATCAACAAAGTGGCCATTGTGGCAGAGATGGACGTTAAGCATAGGCTCAGCAACATGGACTCCACCTCACCAAGACTGATCTTCCTATAGCCACTGCTGAGTGCCCAATATGCCAGCAGCAGAGACCAACACTGAGTCCATGCTGTGACACCATTCCCCAATGTAATCAACCTCCAACCTGATGGCAGGTTGATTATATTGCACCACTTTCATGAGGGAAGGGACTGCACTTTGTCCTCACTGGCATAGACACGTACTCTGGATATGGATTTGCCTTTGCTGCATGTAACACTTCTGCCAAAACTACCATCTGTGGACTCACAGAATGCCTTATTCACCACCATGGAATTTCACATAGCATTGCCTCTGACCAAGGAACACATTTTACAGCCAAAGAAGTGAGGCAATGGGCTCATGGTCATGGAATTCACTGGTCTTAACCATGTTCCTCACCATCCAAAAGCAGCTGGATTGATAAAAAGGTGGAATGGTCTTTTGAAGACACAATTATGGCACCAGCTTGGTGACAATAGCTTGCAAAGCTGGAGTCAGGTACTTCAAAAGGCTGTTTATGCTTTGAATCAGCATCCACTGTGTGATACTGTGTCTCACAGAGCCAGGATTCATGGTCCAGGAATCAAGGGGTGGAATGGTATCACTCACTCACCATCACCCCTACTGATCCACTAGCAAAATTTTTGCTTCCTGTCCCCAGGACCTTATGTTCTGCTGGCTTAGAAGTCTTAGTTCCAGAGGGGTGAAGGCTTGAACCAGGAAGTGCAACAATGATACTATCAAACTGCAAGCTAAGACTTCCCTCTGATCTTTTGGTCTCTTGCGCCCCTCTGAGGAAACAAGCTGAGAAGGGAGTCACAGTGTTGTTGGGGTGATTGACCCAGACTATCAAGGGGAAATTGGACCATTATTCCACAATGGGGGAAAGGAACAATATACGTGGAATGCAGGAGATCCTTTAGGACTCCTCTTAATGTTACCATGCCCTGTTATTGAAGTCAGTGGGAAACTACAACAACGTAATACAGGCGCCATGATCCAGAGCCTTCAGGAATAAAGGTATGGCTCACTGCTCAGGGGAAAAACCAACACCTGCTGAGGTGCTTGCTGAAGGTCAAGGGAATACAGAATGGGCACTGGAAGATAGTAGTTCTGAATACAAGCTATGACCCCGTGATCAGGTACAGAAAAGAGGGTTATATTGTACTATTTCTCCCTTATATGGTTATAATATATAATAAATATAATATAATATAATACAAATAGACAATACTGGCTCTTAACAATTGTTAAACCTGTGTTATAATGTTGAAGTTATGAAAATGATAAGTGTATCAATCAAAGAGAACTTATCTTCTATTCTGATGAGGGAATTACTGCATCTCGTTTGTACACAGGATAGTTATATGTTAGGTGAAATTATATGCATGTCTTTGTATCTGGAAACTGTTTTAAAGAAATACATATATGTTGTCAAGTTCACCAGAAATATATATATATCAAATGGATTGTCACGGATTGACAACTGGTGTTCAGCTTGTAGCACCCAGCTGAATTGAGCCAGTGTGCTGCTGGCTATGGGAGGCTCCCCTGAGGATTGTTGCCAACAGCATAGGAAGCAAAATAGGAGAAGAAGAGAGACTAGTGGGCAGCTGTGAGGGAGCCGCTGGTTCTCTTGGGCTGTTTGGCTAGAGGCCCTCGTCATCCTGCCTTTCCCGGTGAATCTGGCTGTTCTCACTGGAGGAGGAGCTCGGGACTTCCTTGTCACTGAGGATGGCTGCGATTCGTTTTGGGAGAGCTCCAGTCCTTCGCTTTGCACGTCACTCCCTGACTCCAGAGGGGGAGGTGGTGCACTGCTCAGTTTCCCAGAGAAGCTTGTTGCTCTGGCTTTTCTGATGGGAACTAAACTATCGTCCTCGTCTGAGGAGCTTGGGACCTCACTGTTGCTGAAGATGGCTGTGGTACTTTTGGGGGGAGCTCTGGTTCTTACTTTGAGCATTACTTCCTGACTCCAGTGCAGATCCTTCAGACTGTTAGCACAGCTCCTCCCACTGGGATAGATTTTCTAGCTTCAACCACTGACCTCTGGGCCTTCCCTACACATGTTTGAGACAGGCCTGCATGAGACATTGTTGTGGGTTCTTGGACTCTAGGTGGACTGAGGAGGTTGCATTTTATGGTCTTCAGCTGCACTCATACAGACCGTGGGATCCAGGCCCTCAGCTGGATTCTTTGGTGTTTAGTGTGTGGACAGATTTCCTGCACTCTGCTTGTATATGATCCTTTGGGTGACTATTATAAAATGATTTTATAAAATATGTGTCCTGCATTATATCGTTCCTTTTGCAAAACCCCAACATTGATCATTCAAGTTTGCAAATTAAAACAACAGTGAGATTCTATCTTATTCTGGAAAGGATGGCTTCATCAAAAAAATCAACCAATGACAAATGCTGGAGGGGCTTTAGGGAAATAGAAACACCTCTCCATTATTGGTGGGAGTGTAGGCTGGTGCAACCACTGTGGAAATCAGTGTGGAGAGTCCTCAAAACACTAAGATTAGAGATCTTATTTGACCCAGCTATTCACCTTCTGGGTATCTTCCCAGAAGAATTACAAACATCACACCACAGCAATATACATACACCTACATTTATAGCAGCACAATTTGTCATAGCTAAATCTTGGAAACAACCCAAATGCCAATCAACCAAAGAATGAATAAAAAAAAAAGTGGTATATTTATATAATGGAGTACTGCTCAACTATAAAGAAGGATAAACTTGACACTTTTATAGGTAAATACATGCATTTGAAAACCAAACTCATAAGTGAAATAAGCCAGTCTTGCATGTGTAAACATCACATTGTCTCACTACTGTGAGCAGCTGAAAGACTAGATAAGATCCAAAATGTACAATAGATACTGTGAAATGGAAAGACATTGTTCAAAAGTAAAGGGAAACTGGGATGGGGAAATGAGAAAGAAAGAAAAGAAGAAAATATATATAGAGAGAGAGAGTGAATAGCAGATTTCAAAAGTGAAACAAAGTGCCCACACCCAGGTAAAATACACAGAACAAGCACACTGTCTTTTCCTCCATTTAATACAAAAAAAAGAGGAAATAGTGCAGATGAACAGGAAATAGAGCAGCTTTTTAAGAAATCTGAGAGAGAATAGAAGGCATATTTGTGCAGCTTCCTTTTCTCCTCTATGAAAAGTCACAGCAATCTAGGGATTGAGGGTGGGGTATAAGGAGCATAGTATAGACAACTCCACCCCAGAGCGGGTCGCTCTCCAATGCGTAACTTTTCCAGAGGGGTCCACATCCTTATTCACCAGCCTTTAACCGCAAGGCAAACGTTTCTGCAGCCTGTCCAAGGAACAAGAAAGGGGGTGGCAGGTTGAGTGAGTCCAGATTGGCCTTCCTGCCGTAGATAGGCAAGACCCCAGGTACCAGCCAGGATCAGAGGCGGGGTCACCACTTTGCAGTGAGGGTCTAGGAAAGGAAATCAGAAGCCATGGGCTGGCCAGGCCACTCTGAGGGGCCTTTTTAGCCTACCCCTGGAAAGTCTGCAACATCTGTGCCTGGCAGCCTCATGGCTGGATTCACTACAAGGCTCAGCATCCAGAGGTGGAAAAATGGCTATCCCTCTCTTAGAACAAGGCCTGCGGGGTTAATACACAATGGGTTTCAGGCAGCTCCTTATGTTGTAAGGCGTTGTGGTCAGTGACCCTTCAAGGTGATTGCTACATATTTAGAATATCAATGCCTGATGTGCACCCCTAGGGAGGTATGTGAGTGCATTTGTTTCATCTTTTGTCTTGAGGTCTGGCCAGAAGGGAAGTACCTGTCCCTTCATTTGCAAGCAATCTCGTCTCCTACATGTCACGCCTGGCCCTGTCTGACCCTCACGTGGAGGGCCTGGCCCTGTCTGACCGTCTACACTATTTCTAATTCCACTGCCTACAACAATGAGACTTCTAAAATACACTTAAAACACCACGGGGTAGAAAAAGCAAGAGAGCAGAAACAAAAGGCACCAAAAAACAATCACAGTCCCGGTCCATTGTAATCTAAATTACATGAACCCAAGGCCAGAGTTAACCAAGTTCCCTGAAAAGGTCACTCCCTAGTTTATGACTTCCCAGCTCCGGGTGGAGCCACACATCTCAATCCATCACCTCTAGGCCAGACGGTTCTGGGGCCTCTCCGAGGAGCGGGAAGGCGGCCAGGGGAAGCAGCTCCTCCCAGCACCCGCGTGGGAGAGCAGGAGGGAGGGCAGCGAAGAAGGCGCGCCGGAACTGAACTGCAGGAAACGAAAACTTAAGCAGCAGGGGTTTTTATGACGCCGTTCACTGCCAGGCTCCTTCTGCGCTAAATTCAGGGAGGGTGCGAATCTCTGTGCCTTCCCCAGGGTCTCCAGGGACCAAAGCCTGCGCCGCAGGTGTAGCAGGAATGACCCGGGCAACTGCAGGTAAGCGAGCTGCGGTGTCTTCTCTGAGGCTGCAACCTCAATTCCCCGGGCAACCTGGCCGGGCCTCGGGAGGGGGCTGTGCACAAAGACCTACGGATTTCCCTTGCTTTGGGATGAAGATGTGGGGTGGAGGTTGGGGACAGGGCTTCCAGAGTTCGCTAAGTGTCAGGAAGAGGCGCAAGGGCTCAGTAAGCCTTCCTAACTCGTCTGGCCAATCACCTGCCCCGCCCCAGAGAGACCCCCCAGGGCTCTGCTGAGCTACCGCAGAACCGTTCTAATGGCGGTGTCCCTCCAGGAAGACCCCCTCCCCCCAAGCGCTCTGCTCCTCTGCATCACAGCTCGTGCAGGGCAGCCTTGAACCCGGGCAGGAGCTGGGCTCCCCACATGTTAAGAGTGGTGGAATTTTAGAAGGAACGGCTCGTAACGCCGACTTTTGTTTAATAGCAAGTATTGATGGAATTATCGTTGTAGCCCCAACTATGCTCAGGACTCCAGAATACCAGGGGTAGAGGAAAGGTCAGGGGCGAGAAGGCGCGGTGACCGAGACGCTTAGCTCCGGAGCCCGGCTGGAGTCCATCCTACCCGCAGTCGCTCACATCCTTGGGCCCTGACTCTCACTGTGGTCTGTGAAGAAATGTACTATCTTTATTTAGAAAATACCTAGGGATAGTTAAAAACTGGGGATTGCCTGTCTCAAACTCAGGATCCGATTCGGCGTGGTAAAACAGTGGTCCTCAAACTGCAGCCTGTACCAGCCTCGCTCAGAAATCCAGTTCAAAGTGCGTTTGCGGAGCTCTTTTCACGTGTTCTAATTCTGTGTAACTGTTCGAGGTTTTTCTAATAAGTTCTCTTCATCTCTTAAATTGTGTAACTATCCCAAGAATTATAAGACTTAAAGCAGAGTATTACGTGCATTAATGTAACTTCTTACAGCAGTACCCAGCACCGCAGAAAGGACTTAAACAAAGTTAGTTTTCCCACTCGGCTCGGAATCCCGCCTGCCTTGCCTGCTTAGCCCAGCCGGGAAGGGACCGCAGCTGAGACCCAGCCCAGCATTAGAGCCGGGCCCAATCCCTGAGGCGGCGCGGGAGAGTGACGGTGGCTGCAGCCAATCAGCGCTGCCCTCGGGGGGTTTGCGGTCAGGGGCAGAGCAGCGGGTATTGCAGTGGAAGGGTCAAGCGCTAGGGCCAGACCCTGGTTTGTGGTCCCCGAGAGCCCCAGAACCCGCCCCAGCTGTTGTTGCCTAGTGTTTTGGTAAGGCACTTTATTTTTTTATTACCTTTTATCTTATCTTGGGGAGCACGTGTCTTCTTCAGGTGTGCCAATGTGGTCTTTCTAGTTTTGAAAATCTGAGCGGAGCACCCTCTTCTTAGGAAGCTCCAACACTTAAGATTTTTCACACAATTTCTAAGTTCCCGTCCCTGGCTCCCCCAAACTGGGAGCACACACGCTTTCAAACCTCCAATGTAATACTTTCTAGGGCTGGGGATATAGCTCAGTGGAATAAGTGCTTGCCTGGCAAGCACAAGGTCCTGAGTTCAATCCCTGGTTCCACCAAAAAAAAAAAAAAAAAATTAATACTTCCTTTCCAATTTGGGGGTTCTCCCCTTAACAGGTCTCTCTGATCTGAGGTCCAAGTAGCCAAAGTTACAGCCCCACAACTCCAGGGAAGAATGTCCTTCCCAGGCTCCAAGTCCGACGACGTGTTTCCAGAATTTCGTCAATACGAAGGCGTTTTATTGTTTTAGCCTTCAAATCTGGGATCTACTAAAAATGAAGTCTAAATCTTGACACTTCTGGACGTGTATTTCCTTTTTATAGATGAAGGAATCACTGCCTTTTCTGTTTTGCTTTGTGACAGAGTCTTACTGTGTAGCTCAGGTTTGCTTGGAAATCACATCCTCCTTTCTCAGCCTTCCAAAGGCTGGGTTTACAGGAATGGACCACCATGCTTACTGAGTGAGTGAGTGAGTGAGTGAGTGAGTGTGTGTGTGTTACAGTGACTCCATCCTTGCGGTTGCATCTTTTCATGACTTCTCCAAAGTACCTTACACATGATTCAGTTTTCTATCTGTGAGGGTGTTATTTTCCTGCTCCCCTTAAATGTACGAATCGCGCCCACCCTGCTGATGCTTCTTCAGTTTGGCGGCAGACCCTTTCCCCAGTCCTCTTATTGTGGCAGGTGAACGGTTTGTCACCTTGCAGCTTTTTTCCATTTCAAGATGTTTCCAATCTTCAATTTCCTTTCCACTTTAGAACTGCGTTCCCTTTAGCCCCTCTCGCAGTTCTGTTTCTCATTTTCTCTTCTTTCCCATAGTGAGTGCTTGTCTTTGTTCAGCACAGCGCTATGCCTTTTTTTTCCGGAGTACACTTCCTGTTAGTGACACCTGAACCGCGGGAGATCCCCCCCCTAGCGCGGTGCCTGCAGCCTGTCATCCCTCCACTTTATCTTCTGCAAAGCAGAGCTGTCTCTCTTGGCTTACCTCAGGCCCAGGTATTTTTCTGCTTTCTGACCCTTTGCTGGACACTAGTGTACTTACCGCGTGGCTTTGGAGATGCTCAGGTGGCTTCCTGTTGTGTGGCGGTGGTCTTCTCTAGGACTGGGTAGGAATGTTCTCGCGGGTCTTCCTTTGTTATTCATAGGATTGCCCCCTCCTGTAAGAGTTTGGCTAGGTGGGCTTATTTCTCCCCATACTGGGAAAAAGCCCTCGAGAGATTGTGCTAACCCTATACTGCTTCTAGGGCACCATGAGCCTCTTCTCCTACACTGATTTTCTTACTTTTATCAAGAAAACAGGTTACTTGGTGTTATGGTTGATACATTGTGTCAACTTGGGGAATCTGCAGGTTTAACTAATGAGTGATTAAGCAGGAAGCTGGGGTGCTTACTTTGTAAACATCGGGAGCCTGTGGAAGAGGAGGGCATGGATATTGTTTGAGAGGTTCAGGACCCCTGGGTGGGGGTAGGCTGTTTACAATGTAGGGGAGAAAAGGAGGCTGCTTGCAGCCATTCCGCCCTTTTTGCTTGTGGTTTTTGCTGTGCTCTGCTGTCCTGAACAGTTTGCGCTCTGCCTTGAGCCACTCTGCCTCTGAACCAGCCAAGTACGGACTGAAACCTCCACAAACTGTAAGCTAAATAAACCTTTCCTTCCTTCATTTTGGGCTTTGGGTATTTTGTCTCAGCAACGAGAGAAAAGTAACCAAGACTTGGGCTGGGAATGTGACTTAGTGATAGAGTGGTTGGTGTCCTAATCTGTAAAAGGCCTTCGGTTCCTCTTCAGCACTGGAAAGAATTGAATTCATTTGAGGTAATTCATGGACATTCATGTTTTTTTAAACTAGTCTCAAATTAGGATGGGTTTCTGATATGGTAGAATAAGCACGTTCATCTTGGAAGCTGGTACATATATGTTAATCATTTTTCCCTTCCCTTTCCTTGCTCTCCTGTCCTTGGGACATACTTGTCCCCAAATTCCGCTTTAAAAATCTATACGTATCTGGCACAGTCTTGTGTCTTTAGAGCCTTTTAGTACTTTTTTTTTTCTCCTGTTGTATTTCCCTCTCCCTGTCCACACCTTTCTCAGGGCCTCTCAGCCTGAATCCCCAACTAAATGTAACTTCCCCACGGCTGGAATCTCAAGAGCTTAAGGGGCAATGACACCTCTAATCTTCTCTTTTGGCAAGTACAGAGGGGGAGAGTGTTTGGGTCTGAGGTTTTACACCAGTAGGACAAGACAGGAATACTTCATTTTCAGGAGCAAGCCCTTCTGAATCTCATTTAGAAATTGGATATTTACCAGCCCCCTGCTCCCAAGGAATGAGGAGGGATTTAATGCTACTCCTAGGGACCTGTAGGGATTAATCGGGCTTGGGGGCAGTGTTCTCAGCTCATTATTAGAACTTTAATAAAATTAAACACTATTATATTTCCAAAACAAAATAAGTTAGCACTTATTATTTCAGATATTTGACACATCATTGCTACTTTGAGCTCACTATCTAGTTCTCATGTGCCTTAGTTAGGTAGTTAGTCCTGGTAGTCTGGGCCTGGCCACTTCCCTGGCCAATGAGAAGAAGCCATTTTTTTCTTTTGTTTTAGCAACTGGAAGCCAGGCAGGGTGTTGCAAGCCTGTAATTCCAGCACTTGGGAGGCTGAGGCAGGAGGATCCATGCATGTTTGAGAGCAGCCTGGGCTACAGGGTGAGCTCGAGGCCAGCTTCAACTGCATGGCAAGACCCTGTCTAAAAAGACAAAAAAATATATATATATATAGGAGCCCCTATTTATGTTAAAATATATGAACTAATTAATTCAACTGGTGACATGGTTAATTATTCCTAAAACTGAATCACACAGTATATGAGCTGTACAGTATATAAACTATAATGGAAAAACACAGTGAAAATTTAAAACTTTAAAAAATTACTACAATAAAGAAATACATTGCTATTAATTCCCCTCAAATTACTCCCCATTGCTGCAGACACACTCATCCCTTCCTGCTTGCCCCACTGAAGCAGTTCTGGAAGGGCTCTTTCTTGTCTTCAGCTGTGAAGTGCCATGGCTGGCTGGTTGTCCTGAATCTCTCTACAACATTTACCTCTCATGGGCGTTTTGACTTTGGAGAAGAGCCAGACATCAGCCAGTGAGTGCCAGGTCTGGTGTAAGTGGTGGACAGAAGCACCGTCATGTTTTCATTTGACAGAGTTGCCCCAAACGGTAGATCAAGGAGGAGTGATCCCAAAATACATTGTCATTACTCCCTGTCAGAATACTCAGACTGTCCCTCCCGCCTTGCACACGCTTATCTGATAGTTCTTGGCAATGTGTATTTTGCTGCAATAAGTTTCTCTCTTTTATTTTACCAGTGGTCAGTCACCTCTTGTATAGCATCTTGGAATCAATCCACAAAGGTTAAGAAAGCCAAAGGGTCATTATGAGCACAAAGAAGAGAAGCAGACATCATCCAAGCTAGATGACCTTATCCATCAGACACAGTGCTCCATTTAAATTAGCAAGTGTGTCATGGTTAAGGACCACTTAATGTTTTGCACCAGAGATTAGGAAATACCAATAATGCTTGATATATTATGTAATTGTTGCGTAGAAACTCTACTGTGCGGTGAGTATCCAAGTTTCATTGTACGCTAGTTATGTTAGGAGGTGTTTATTCTCACTATATTCTAAGACTCAAAATAATGTAACCAACCAGAAAGAGCATGCGTAAACAAATAACACTTATAGAAGCCTGTATATATATGCTAATCTTTTTTCCCTCTCACTCTTTGCTCTCCTGTCCCTCGGCCAAGAAGTTTTGGGGTCATCTGTGAATAGCTGTATGGATTTAATTTTATTTTTAAAACTCAAAGGTCTTAACATGTGATTTTATATGTAATTAAGCTGTTTTATGTGATGACAACTTTTAATATGATTTAACTTGAGTTAGAAAAATAAAGGATAATAAGAAACAGATATGGGGGCTGGGGATATAGCTCAGTAGCATAAGCGCCTGCTTGGCAAGCGCAAGGTCCTGAGTTCGATCCCTGGTACAACAACAACAACAAAAAAGAAACAAATATGAGAAAGGGATCTACAGCTGATCACCTGGTCGCCATCTTCCCGGAAGTCGTCCGGGATCTACAGCTGGAGGAAGGAGGGTGAGAGGAGAAAGGAAGGGGAAGTGAAAGCATTTTAAATGGGATGTCCATGGACTGACTCCCCACAATGGATGTAATCATAATGTACCACGCACATACACTAATAAAAAGTACATCTTACGTGTAGTGTGACAGCTATGTGCTTTTTGTAAGCTATTTTAGTTTGCATTTCAATGTACAGAAATTGATCTGCAGTTCATGTACTTGCTCATCATTGGAACATCCATCTACCCACTCATTTTTGCTTTGCATGAATTCATCCTGGACTTCCTGAATCTAGGGTCATTCCTCTGGTACACACACCAGGTAGTATGAGCAATTAATTTCTTGAATGTGACATGCCAGTTAGCGGAGAGTTTTAAATCCGCTTTGGACTATATTTGCATGAAATCTGATCTAAGTTTGATCCTGTCGTTTTGAGATCAGATTGATAATGGAGGTCGCAGCAGGATCTTGACAGCCAGAGGAATACAGCTCTAGGCGGTTCACCTGCAGGTGAGAATAGCAGAGAATGGTTTGGATGGCCTGACCTGTGGTATTTTAGATTTGCCATGATTTGGTGAGTGTGTACTTCCTGTCTGAGGAAGAGGCAAAACTGAAGTAGAGTTGCTTTGTTACTTGAATTTCCTCAATTTGTACAGCCTGGATTCTGATGGAGCTACTGTGCAATGGTTTAAATGAGGCCATGCTTCCTGCCAAAGCCACATGATTAAACAGGCTTACTTGAAAGTTCGTAGCAGCGACACGTACATAAAATATTAGACTCAAAGTTTGAATAAACTTTTTCATATTCATGTGGTAAGCCATCAACGTGATTAGGAAACAATTGAATTTCTACTTACAGTTATTAAATTATAAGGAAATAGAGGAGAAATTATAAGTTAGTATCTATTGGGTCATACCCTTCTGTGAAGGCAGAACCACTATAGCTCCCGGGCATAAGAGATGATTCAAGCACACAAGCCTGTAAATCTCAGCACTCAGGAGGCCGAAGCAGGAGGATTGTTGTGAGTTTGAGTCCAGCCTGGGCTACAAAGTGAATTTAAGGCCAACCTGAACTGCATAGTGAGACCCTTTCTCAAAAAGACAAAAACTAACAAATATTTTATTTGTTTTTGTGGTGTTGGGCATCGGACCCAGGGCCTTGTTGCATGCAAGGCAAGAACTCTACCACTGAGCCACATCCCCAGCCCTATTTTAAATATTTTAAAAATGATTCCTCCAGCAGTGATCCTAGGTATGTTTAAAATCACCCATAACCCTACCATTAGCCTCACAACATGCAGCTAGTTTTATTTATTCCTTTCTTCAGTCTATATTGCTTCTAAAGCTCTTTTTTTATATCACAAAAAAGGAGAGGAGACTAAACATTCATAAACGTATTTGAAGAACTAAACATTTAGCCCCAGTCACTTAGCTGTCTCCTTTTATCAAAAATGAAATTGGTTAGAGACAGGCTTTTACTACAGATTAGCACTGATAATAGGTACAGCCAATGTCAAGTGATTTATTTTGCTTATTTCATTACTGTTTAGCACCATACAAGTGAAAATCATTTAACAACAGTGTATTTTCCTTTTTAATATAATTTTATTTAAGTGGATGTGTACTTCTCTTTGAATTGCAGACATCCAAATGGATATTCCTCATCCAGGAACAAATTTGCCACCTGAGTATACCACTCGGTATCCACCAGCAACAGTGCAAGGTAAAATACGTGACTGAGAAAGAAAAGTAATAGTAACACATTGGTACTCCCACGATGGAGCGAGAGAAGCGGCAAAAACAGTGTGCTCTTCTCCATTTAGTAGCCAGTATCACAACTGTACTTACTAAAATTTGAAAGCCTGGTTATTTCTCAATTTTTTGTACTGTTTATATTCTACAGCATTAATATATTTTTATTGCAGAAGACAATAAAAAGTAGAAAGCAGAGCTAATAGAATCAATATTGACTTTACATCAGCAAATGAAATACAAGCTGATACATATAGTTAAATCTCAAACCTTAGACAGTGAGAAACACTGTACTTATTGTTTCATTTATCTCTTCTAAAAATTTTGATTAGAAATGACATGACCAGATATTTGTCCATAGCTGGTTTTAAGTTAAGCAATATTTGAGATCATGTTCAGTGAGAACAAAAGAAAAAATGATAAAGTTGCTTAAAACTGGAAGTTGCAATCAATAGAAACAAAGCTACCCCATCATAATTCCCATTTGCATTTTGTGACACATGAAAGCTTATTCTTATATACATGCTGAGGCATGCTTCACATCCATTAAGAAAAGTATGCACCGTTATATTCTGTAGTATTGAATGCATTTTTGTTTTAACCAATGCATAAAAGAATTCAGAAATTTCATTTAAATATCATGCATTTCTCAGTATTATTAGACCCTTGGAGATGGCAAACATTTTGATACACCCACATTTACAAGTACACACAATGACCATATATTTAAAGAACATTGAGGGGGCTTGGGATCAAAGATGATTAGGCATAGATAAAAATGTGTATCCCTTTTGGTTTCTCTGAGCACACCAATTTGCACAGGAGGTGAGTAGCCTATTTAATTGTTTTTAAAATCTTCCAGTGAGTTCTAGATCTTACCCAGGTAAGCAACAAGGCTCTAAGGGGACAGTTTTCAGTCATGGCTACCTTAAATGGCGTGCAGAAACATTAAAAAATGCTCATACCAGAGCACCATCTCAGAAAAATTAAATCAGACCTCTGAACTCAAGGACTTCATGATGCTTATGTGAAGCCAAGGGTGAGCATCACTGTTATGATTCAGTGAGAGAAATATTTGCAAGTTTGTAATAGTTATCCAGAGAACATAGAGGATCATCCATCCCATAGCTACCTAAAACTAGGCATACAAAATTAAATTTAGGAATAATTAAACTTGAGAGTTTATTAGAAAAAAATAGCTTTGCCTTGTTTCCCCAGACCAAGACTATAGATAATACTCACCTGGAGAAAGTAATGTTAATAATAACAGCTTAAAATCAAGTGTTTGCTGTGCTCTAGGTATTGTTTTAAATGGGAAGTTCATGTGGATTTACGCATTTAATCTCCTAAGGTATTTAGGATGTAGCCCCTCTCAGCTCTGCAAGTTTCCTCATAATCAACCAACAACAGCAGAAAAAATATGTAAAAATTAAAATGTACCTTACTTAACATGTACAGACATTTTACTTGGCGTTATTCCCCAAACAATGTATTGTGACAGTGATTTAAATTAGGTATTACAAGAAATTTAGAGATCATTTAAAGTATATTTAACATGTAAACGGTCTACCTAGTTCCTATGTACCCTGGTGCTCAGAAATTCTAGAAACATTGTGAGATATAGGTGACATCATGGAACTCACCCTTCTACTCAGAATCCTCCAACACTGCCACTTGGAGTGCAGTACAAACACCTCTTAAGATCCTCCAGAGAGGAACTGTTTCCTGTTCCTTTGGTGAGAGCCATTCTTACTTTCTCATGGTGCCCTTATTTACTAATAATGCAGTTCACTCCCAAAGCATGCATGGGTTTTTCCATTTGCTGTTCCTTCCAGCTGGAGACTTTCTCACCATATCTTTATGTAAAGCTTTCCTTTGTCATTTTTTGATCTCTGTGTAAATTATATGTGTTTAAAGTAAGTGCCTTGAATCCTGATATCTCCGTGTATATTCTCTGTCACACCAGTATGAAATCTTTTTCTTCTTGTCTCCCAGAAGTTGACCATATGCTCCAGGAGAGCATGTTCCTTCTCTGATAGGTGCCTCCTGTAGTTCTACAGTGCAGCCAGTGACATATTGTTATCTGTAACTATTCACTGTTGAAGGAATAAATTTTAAAAGCTATATTAAAAGCATTATTATAAAGTTTGGTAGGCTATGAGACCTATTTTTTAATGGGATGTGAATTTTTTCAGAAATATTTTCATGCCAGGTGTGGTGGCGTACGCCTGTAATCCCAGCACTCGAGGGGCTGATGCAGGAGGATCATTGTGAGTTTGAGCCCAGCCTGGGCTACAAAGTGAGCTCAAGGCCAGCCTGAACTGTAGAGTGAGACTCTGTCTCAAAAAAGACAAAAACAAAATTAATATTTTCATGTAAACATACTTACAAGTTGCCTATTTTATGTCATTTGTGCAGGTTTTTCTGTGCATTTGTTTGTCTTTGCTTTATGAGACAGGTTCTTACTAAGGGGTTCAGCCTGGCCTGAGGTCAGTTGTGTAGTCCAGACTGGCCTCAAACTCAGAGCAATCTTCTGTCTTCAGGTTCCTGAGTCCTGGGGTTACAGGCATGTGCCACTATAGCCAGCTGTGTAGTTTTTAATGCTGAAATATTCTAGAATGCATTTCTTAGAATATATTCCATTCATATGGAATTAATACAGTACAGATAAGTTTAAGATACTTCATTGTAATCATGCATTCAGAGAGATTATAAACAGGTTACATTTTTCTCTTTTCTAGTCAGGTATTTAAAGGAGTTTTACTTCTTAACTTTTGCCATCCTTATTCCTCAAACTGTACTTTTCAGAGGCCACAGACTGTTAAATGAATGAAATTTAAATTTCTAACCTAACGATTGTATATGTTTCTATGGATACAGACATAAGAAAGGAATATCCCCCAGATTGGAACTTCAGGGAAGCTAGGTACAGGGGCATACATGCACCTTTAATCATAACTACTTAGGAGGCAGAGGCAAGAGGGTGGCGAGTTAAAGGCCAAAGTGGACAACTTAATGAGACTTTGCTTCACAGTGAAAACCATTAATGAGACTTTGCTTCACAGTGAAAACCAAACACTGCGGAGGTCACAGCCCAGTGGTAGAGAGAACTTGGGTTCCTTCTTTAATACTGGGCAGAGGGGAACCACTCCTGGCAAAATGTTGACCTGGATATGTAATTGGCCTGTGCTGGAATAACTGATATTCCCTTCTTTGTTTTTATTTTTTGGTACTGGGAATTGAACTTACGACCTCAGGCTTTCCAGGCAAGTGCTTATATCACTGAGCTCAATCCCTGGCCCTAACATTCCCTTATTTCTACACCCAACTTTCTCAGCAGTGATACTGTAATATTTTGAGATGGAAAATTTTTCTTTTCAGGGAACTATTTTGGGCATTTTTAAGATAGTTAGTAATATCCCCAACTTCTACTCAACAGATGATAGACCCGCCCTCCTCTGAATTCCTGATAAATAAAAACATCTGAAATCTTCTCAAAAATCCCCTGGGGAGAAGGGGTCAACCACTTCCAGGTCTGCACATACAGGAGATATCATTCGCTGGAGTTCTAAAATTATCGCCGGGAACGGGGACCCTTGAAATACTGGTTAAAGCTTTTACTTTGGATCTTCTGCCTGATGCTGTCTCTCCCTTCCCTGAAGCCATGTCTAAATGTTATTACTGACTTCAGGTCATAGCTGGCTTTCTTATCCTTTCTCAAGTAAGGAGCACACTTTTTCCATCTGAGTTTTGAAAGGACTGGCTATATGCAACCTCTATACACAGGTACCACGCAGAATAGAAGTAGCTATGAAACCACAAACAGTGCATTGAAAAGTCTTGAAAAGTAAAAAAACACCTTAAACTTCATAGAGACCAGGTATTCTAGGTGGTCACTTTGTAGTACCTAGGGTAATTAAAGATATATTGATTCCATTGTTCTGTGAAGTTACGCATTATTTCACTTGTTCTTATTTTAGGATCAGGACATCTTGCCTATGCCAGACCCAAGGACACATATCCAGTTTCCCCAACTGACTGCTCAACCCAAGCGCCCAACTATCCAGGTGCTGTGCAAGCCAGATTTCCTATACAGAATCAACCAGGACATGATCTTCAGACAGGTGGACCCACAGGGGTGTTGTGGATGCCAGCACCATCCCCTCCACTGCACTGCCCACCTGGACTGGAATATTTAAGTCAGGTAATTCCAAATTCATAAAGTAGTAAGACACAGCTGTACTACCAGCTCACTTAGCTAGCCTAACAAAGAGAGTAACTTGCCAAAGTCTGAAATGATAAAATATTATCTGCTAACAGATTACACTGATTCTTGTAGGTCTGTTTCGCTTTTGAAGCAAAGTACACATATATGAGGTAGCTATGTTTTCAATAATCTTGAATTCAACCTTTAATCATAGTCAGTAGCAAATATTCACTAAATAATCTTTGTCCTGAGCATAATCCATGTATCATTATCTTGCCTAATCCTTACAGAAAAGTTTATGATATAGGTGTTTTAATTGTCACCATTTTTCAGAAGAGGGACTAACCAAATTTGCTCAGGGTCAGAATGCCAAGACAGTGGGATTGGTATTTTAATCTGGGTTTTGGTTCTAAACCCAGTACTCTTTAATCCCCAAACTGAATACTTCCCTGGACATTTGAAAGAAATTTTACCTTTTTTTCTTATATAAGGAATTCAATTCAGGACCTTGCACTTGCCAGGCAGGTGCTGGGCCACTGAGTTATTTCCCTGGCTTGAAAGAAATTTTAAATAAAGTTTAGTGCTTAGTTTCAATAAGTGCTATGAGCCTGGGCATGGTGGTGCATGCCTGTAATCCCAGCACTTGGGAGGCTGAGGCAGGAGAATTGCTTTGAGTTTGAGGGCAGCTTGGGCTACCTAGTAAGTTCACAACTTACCTGAACTACATGGTGATACCCTGTGTCAAAAATGTGTGTGTGTGTGTGTGTGTGTGTGTGTGTGTGTGTATGTAAGAGATTATTGGGTTAATAATATCCCTTAGTTATTTGTGAATTGATCAAGTCTGCAATCTCCCAAATGAGTGTACAGTAAAGGCTAAATAAAACATGCAAATGGAATTTTTTGGCAACAGGAGGATCAAAACCATCTCACAGCATTTGAGATTCTCATGGGGCTAAGAACAAGACCTTCCCTGGGTGGCTGTATTTCTTTAATTATCAGAAGAAGGGAGGGAACTACTCAAGAAGAGCAGAACCACTCAAAGTCTTCACCAAGTAAGGTATTAGGTCAGTCCACCCAGGAGTGAAATGCCTGAGGCTGTAGTCTTTATCTAGTTTCAGGTTGGATCCAGATGTCCTTGGCTGTGACCTTGTTTTATCCTTTGAGGCTTCATGGCTTGACCTGTCATTACAGGCCTCAGTAGGGATCAGTGACACACAAAGGTTCACTTACTATGAGTCCAATGCCCATCTTCAGACAAGGTGCCGAGGCCTTGGATAGATTCACAAGTAAACATGGAAAGCCCATTGGTTAATTTAAGTCCTGCTCAGGGCTGCTTTGTCATGGTCTCCATCAAGAGGTATGAAACAGTTAATATTTTGTGTATAATATGACTCACTTTTTTACAACTATATATTTATGATGCACATTTTCATCTTTGGAAGATCCAATTTTATAAATACCAACAATTTATAAAACAGCAGGGGAAGAAAAGGCCAGTATTTTGTTCTACCAGCAGGACAGTGTATTTTGGCATATGTAATTTAACATTTATTTGGTGTAAGCCATCAGCTATATAAAAGGCGCAAAAAGCTCTGTATCTCTAGCCTGTGAACATGTTGACAAATGTTGTGATATTAAATCAGTGTGAAGCCGAGTGCATCTCTAGCATACCCTGCTAACTTTATGTTCCACAGTGCGCTCAACCAGGATATAAGAAATTTAGCCATAACCGTATTCTTCAAAGAATACTTTGAAATAAACAGTACTCCGAAACACCCATTTTCAAAAACAAGAATTGATAAACTATATACAAGAAATGACCACCTATCATAACTTGATTATATCGAGTACACTTACAATTTGAAAGTTGTAGGGAAAAAAAGCTTTTTAAATGGATAAGACTATCATTTCTTGAGTCTCTTTTAGAAAGAAAATTGCTTTAGGAATTCAGCATAAATCAGTTTTGTTTGAACTGCAGTTTCTCACATTAAGTGAAAAATTTCAACTAATACTTTACCTGTTAATACGAAAGCCTGGTGTAAACCTAAAATTGGTCATGTTAAGCATTAATAATTGATGACATGCACAAATTTTCTTTTTCTTATAATAGATAGATCAGATTCTGATTCACCAGCAGACTGAACTTCTGCAAGGTATGCATTCACTTTATTGATTGTATTTCTAGAAAGAGAAGTTTTTGAGGGGCCAGCGGTACTGGGAATTGAACTCAGGACCTTGCGCTTACCAAGCAGGCGCTTGTGCTGCTGAGCTATATCCTCAGCCCTGGAAAGACAAGTTTTTGCAGACAAAGGCCAATCTGCTACCGCAAATATAACACAGGCAGTCGTATGGGACAGTCAACCAGGTTCTAGATCATTTCTAAATACATTTCTTCTTCCCCTTTTTTTGTGTTTCTTGAAGTATCATCCAAACCTGGTATAGCTAAAGGGCACATTACAGTCACTATTTTAACAAAATTGTGATGACGTAGTCCCCTCTTACGTTTTTAGTCTTAACGGGCATTGCAACAAATAACAAATTTGAAATTAAGAACATCCTCGGGCAGAGGATTTACTTCGCAGTAGAGGATACTGATTGCTGCACCCGAAACTGCTACGGATCAACGAGGCCTTTTACCGTGAGCGTTCTGGATCATTTGAACCGAGAAGTCATAAGGATGTACAGGCCGTTGAGATGTGACAGCTGCTGTTGCTTCCCGGGCTGCCTTCAGGAGGTCAGTGTGCAGTTAGCAGGGCACTTTTTTTTTTTTTTTTTTTTTTTTTTTA